>BCLH01002895.1:17696-38633 GCA_001602315.1 Zoysia pacifica
GTTATGGGGAGCCTGCTGCTGAACGCTCAGAGCAGTCTTGGAAGTCGGCGCCGTCATCTTCCTGCTGTATCTCGTCTGCCGCTGCTCCGACGACCAGGCGGGTGATACCGTTCTGCGCCACCAGGCTCAAAATCCCTTGCGCCACATCGTCGCCGGTGACTGATGCCACCTCGCAGACGGCCGGCACCTTCACTCGAGCGCAGATGACCCTGTACTTGGCCATGGCCCTGTTCATGGCCTCTCTCTCCGCCTGCCGGAACACCGCCACCTCCGACTCATGCAGCTGATCCGCAGGGAAGTTGGCGCCCACTGCGTTCATCGAGCAGATCGAATTGAAGAAATGAAATTCAACAGTGCAAGCAAAGCAACGAAAGCAGAGATCGTACGTACTGAAGGGGATACTCTTGGCAGGGCGATGGACGTGCAGGAGCAGCACGGTCGCCTTCCTCTTCCTCTCGCCGTTGCCGAGGATGGCGTCCATGTTGTTGAGCACCCACAGCAGGTTGGCCTTGCACTCCTTCACGTCCTTCCCCACGGCCACGCCAACCACCTCCTCCTTGGGGCCAGCAGCATCATGCGCGGCAGCTGCCTGCAGGTGATCATTTCTCATGCCCGACGACGACGAAGACGCCGTGCTGCCACCGCTGTTGATGCTCCATGTCCTCTCATCTGACGTCTCCCCGCCGGCCGCTGCGTCCAGAACATCATCATGCTCATCGGTCGATGTCTCCACACTAGAATTACGATGATTCACACCGCTAGATGGCTAGCTAGAGTACGTAGATCATATCTTTGGAGTAACAACAAGTGTCATATCTTTATCGAGTATTTCAATGAAGCGCTGCAAGTCGTCGTATAAAGTAATAACGAGTTGATAATTATGATATCTGCTGCGGTGGAAAACTAAAGCTAGTATACAGCAACCGGTATCCATAGTTGTGCTCCCCACGACTCCGCCAGTACCCTTGCATGATTCAGTTTCTCATATACTAGTAATTGATTATTTCCAGGTGCATGAATCCGTTCCCTTCGACCACCAATTGCAAGCATAACCTACATAATCTGGCATAGTATATGTCTACTTTGAATTTTCTTAATGACACTATTGTTTTTTCCCTCTTATTATAATCTGATAATTTCTTATGTTTAAAAAGGAGCATGCATGAGTTTTTCTTTGTTTGGCCAAATATAAAAATAATAGCTTTGTTATGTACTCCGTTCATTTTTTAATTGATGCCGCCGTTTACTTTTAAATTCAACTCGTCTTATTCAAAAAATTTGCTCGAATATGTAAATTTTTAAGTTGTGATTCAAATAATTCTAATAATAAATCAAATTATATCAAAATATATAAAATTTATCTAATTTTTTTGAATAAAACGAATGGTCAAAGTTGAATTTAAAAGTATATCTCGAAGAAATGAGAGTTCAAATAAGCTGGAATATCCATCCTGATCCTAGGGCTCGCACATACTAGCGCCACAAGCTCGCCATATCCAAAGGTAGTACAGTCTTAATTGAGCGAACAACATAAAATTCTGACTTTTGTTGTCTCCGTGAAGAGCACCTTTCTCCAGCGGGTTGGCCTCTAATTAGAATTTCCTATGGAAGTTTTTTATGGAATAATATTCTGGTCGGATGTTTGGTTTTATTAATTCATAGGAGAACTAGCTATGCAGCTTGGGCACACATGAATATATAAATTACTTTCCCTTGTTAGAAACATGGTGTGACAATGCAATGCACGAACTGTAATTTGGAGTGCAGTGCAGATTCGTCTTCCTTTTACAGAAGAGTTTCAATTCATATGCGAATTTCATTCATTTTTCTTCAAACGAAACGAAATGAATATTTCAAGCATACACATCCAAGCACAATTCATAACTAATCAAATTATGTATATAATCGTGACACAACAATGTTCTACTGGAACATGAGACGTGCGTCAGAGTCCATATCGGTGATTACTACTGCACCGGAACCCCCATGTACTGTTGCAGAGCTACTGCACACAAATATCAAACATACTCAGTGATTCAAATATATAGTTTACTTCGAAGCTTGCCAATTACCTCAATAATCACCAAACCAATTAGCTCAATGAGTAATGATACATGATATATACGCATAGATCCACCCAACAGCATATACCGATACAGGTAGGAATACAAGGAATCCGAGTGGAACACACTAACTTACCACTGATACAATATATTGTCTACATAATGAAGAGCGCATAATTACATTATTGAAATTATTACTCATCATCATGTTTGTTTGAGGTGATGGGTCCCTGCAGCTGCAGCTGCATATGAGTGCATGCTCGCTCTGGTTCGCCCCTTACCCACAGGTTTCGCAGCTCCCCTCTCTTCCATCCAAGTGCAATCAAAGTGCCTGCAACAAAAATTTAATCATCAACATCATCATCTGCATAGATCGACTCGAGCGAATCTCGATGCAGCAAGCTTCATTACCGAGTGTGAAGGGCACAATATAGAGAAGCGCAGGTTGGCCGTGCCCATCCATCAGGTTCAGTGCAACATATGTGACAAGAAGTCCTGAAAACCATGTCAGTTTAATTACATCAAAATTAATGGTAATGCCTGCTGGGTAGATGCCTGGATGGGCGATGTCTCAAACTTACCAGAACCATATGCCACCATTGCCCAGAGAAAGTAACCAGATTGAAAGCTCTTCTTGCCAGCAAAATCATATCTGAACAGTGACTCAACTGTCAGTTCAATAGACAAATTAACAAGGTAAGGTGGTCTCACACAAACTGTTACAAATAGCAGCTTGGATTCATATGAAAAAAATAACCAACATTTGGCAGTCAAGCTTACCTTAACGCGAAAGCAACTAACAGCCCTGGAAGAAGGATATCACCAAAGCCGATGATGCTGTATCCACCCCATGGATCAAACATCCGTGGGATCTTTAGCAACATGGGAACACCATCTTCATCAGTCTTATCACCTCGTGCAACCTATTAGAAGAAACGAGAATGGATAAACAGTAAAGCATGTACACCAAAGCTTTCAAATATCAGAGTAACCCTTCACGATTTAACTTACCACAATCATCACACTCTCATGAAACCACTTCTTGGAGACAAACACCCAGAAGATGTCATACATGAAGGCACAGCTTAGAAGAACCGAACCCACCTGACATGGCCATGACGTAAACCAATTCATACCATGAGCCGCTATATTCAAAACCAGAATAGTAATTTCTAGAGAAAAAAAAGTGTGCTCCTTACATGAGGTTGAGCGCACCTGGTTGTGTATCGTGTTCGGGGATTTTTCTAGATTTCATAAAATTTCGAGTTCCGCCATAATCCGCTGCTTGAGTTTTTCTTTGTTTCTCAGTTTCACAGAAACAAGAAAAAAAAACAGAATCCTACCAACCCGGGCCTTCGCTTATTTTATTGGTATGAAAAAATGATGTTGCAGTGGTTATGCATAAGAAAGGAGTAAAACAGGATTTGACTATCTCATAGCTAAGTGCAGTGGGTGGTAGGCTAGGAGTTGAGCTGCGAAGTGCAATCAAGAGCTTGAAATGTGCTGAAGTTTATCAAAGCAACAAGCTGTTAAAGATGTTAAAAACCTATAGCTCAAAAATTAAATTGACCGATGGCATTTAGAGTGGAATTTCCTAATCCTGTGTCCAAGCTACCATTCCAAATCTACCCTTTGCTAATACACACAAGTTTGTGTATATAAGGACATGCATTCCACATTTGTGAGACAAGCAAGACGTTTAGGTTATTGAGTGCTAGTTTCAGATATCCTAGAGCTGTATGACAAGATACTAGTAGCGCTGTTTGTCAGAGTACTGCCTAGAGTCTGCTTAAAAAAAAAAGTTGAGCTGTTTCTCTTATTTCTTTTTCAGTGAGCTTAGTCCTAACAAAACAAAAAACCTAGAAAATCTCAACAGCATGCAGAAATTCAAAAATCAGTGGCAGTTATATTACCTTGAGGTTAGGTACTCTGACAATTTGGATGACAGTAATTATCAGTGCAACACCCTAAAAGTACAAACTTTGAAATAAGTTGATGTGGCAACAATATGGGAGGTAGTGAATACTATAGACATTTGCACTCACAAGAAAATCTTGCCCTATCCAAGCATAGGTCTGTTGCCGATAAACAGCCCACAGAACAGCAAATGCAATGCAAAATGGGCAGACCGCGAGAGTAAGGTGAGAAACAGCTCCGATGAATGGTACTTTCACAAAAGACTCCGCAGCAGATTTAAACCATCTGAATGATTCCACAATGTAAGTAAATAATAGTTATTTTCAATAAGAGAGAACTCAAGCTAGCTGGAGAAGTTCTAGTTCAGTTGTCAAACAAAACTCCCAAGTAACTACCTTGATAAAAGAGCCACCAAGCATGTTTGCAGACCCTGCATAAGTAAATAATGTTCAAGAAACGAATAGCATAAGGATTAGATACGAAAGTGAAAGTGCAAACTTGACAGAATTGTACCTCTACACCTCCAATGCAAAAGATTACCACCAGTAGCTCTACAAACCAATAAGACATCAGCTTGTAAAGCATTATCAAGAAGCATGATGCAACCACAACAAACATTATCGCCGATGCCACGTTGATATCTATCATGCCACTAGAACTTCTGTCATCAGCATTCAGTAAGCCTTCATGGCCATCCTTTACAATGAGTACATTTGTCAGTATCATTTAGGTGAAAATTATATAAGCATAAATTGTCATGCTATTAGATATCAGAACCTTCAGGAGCTTCTCTTGTTCAATATCGCCTTCTCTAGCACTCCACGCTGACCAGTATGAAGCACCAAGGACTGTACCAACAGCCATAAGCCATAGAAACACCTCTGCCGTATCAACTACAGGCCGGTCTGGAGAGTATAGCTGTACAGAAACTAGGTGATGAAGATATTTTAGTAAGCTATTTCAGGTTAAACAAAGAACTAAAACCTGAGTCCACATTAAGGAAGAAGAGGATAAAAAAGTGTGAGCACCCATGTATTCCACAAAAAAATTGGAATGCTAGTTACCACAGTGCATAAGCAAACTACCTGCATTGCCACTCGTAAGAAGTGTATGCAAACCAACACCTGCATCTTTTGGCAGGAGAACTGCTGGTATATGTATATCAAGATCTGTTTCGTTCTTTTCACAGACCATCTTGTACAGTTCTGCAGGGCATAGGCATGATAGAATACGTGAAATCTATATTCCTCAAATAGTTATACAAGTGGTTGTTTAATCCTCTATAAAACAGCAGTAGAAGGTGTTGTTCGGGGTGTATGGTTAGGTTTATATGCAATATTTTACAAGAAGAAAAGCCCACAAGTCATAAATAAGAGGTAACATACCGTGCACATGGTTTATGATGATTATACCAGAAGCACCAGCAGCTTCAGCAAACTTTGCTTTTTTTGTGAATTTGCACTTGCCCCTTTGAACTAAAAGAACATCTCCAGAAACCTATTACAAAGAAAAAACTCTAAAGTTTGAACTGCACGGACACAAGATTTAGAGAAAAAAAAGGAAAGGACAGACCCAGTGCTGAAAGCTCCCCACACAGGTGGAAAAATTTGCATATTTAGGACTTGAAACGTTGCCTTCTTGATGAATTTGCCATCTGTGTGAATGACACATGGGACCACCTGTGTCTATGATTTGTCGGTCTAGTGGCAAATTTCCGAAGCACATTGTTTCTACTGGCAAAAATCCTAAAGCCTCCACAAGGTGGGGAGCCTGGGGGCTAGGAAAGGAATATATGAGGCAAGCCTTACCCCTGCAATAAATTGCAGAGAGGCTACGTCGAACCCAGGACCTCTTGGCACATGTGGGGTAACTTAACCACTGCACCAGGCATGTCCTTCAGACACAAGATCTAGGATGGACACAAATTGTAGCTTTGAGTTCGAGAAGATAAACCTTGTTTTTCTGGGGAGAGCAGCACTCAATAGGGTCTGCTACTGTGAGTTTAGTTCGGTTTGCGTGCTTTTCTTTGGACACAATTTTGGGACCAAAGCGGGCACCAACACCAACAAATTCATCGTCCTCTTTGCCATTGACCCAGCTTTGCACTTTCACCTGTCATTTTGAACATGGGGCAACAAGAAATGATTGGGGAGAACTATAGCAAAAAGAAATGTTCCTCTGGCGAGTACCATGAACAGAAAATATGTTTTGCCTATCCAGCATATATAGAGCATCTCCTATTGCATGGATATATCGGTTGACCCTGATGGTTTATATACTGAACAAATGGCATGGGAGGTAAACCCTCTCCTAGAGATACAGTAGAATCGAGATTACAATCCTAATCTACATATTCTAGAAAAAAGTAAACAAGCCTAATCTACTAAATGCAGTGATATTACAAATATACTCTTAACATGAAGGATGTAAGGCTTGGCAGCTCAGGATGCAATCAGTGACTCTAAGCGGTAATTTAGGGGAAGGAGCATTATATAAATGTTTTATTTTTGAGAGAAAAATGGAAACCGGAAAACAAGAGATCGAGCGGAAAGGTTACATAAGTGGTGGTCTATCGTGGTTGCACAACTGATGGAATCCAGCAGCCGGAGTCTCGTTCAGGACAGATCAACCCATTTTGGGGTTCCCGAAATGGAAAGGTGAGCTCGCACGAGCTACTGCCCAGGTAGTAAACAAAAAACAAATAGTATTCCATATTGCAGAAAATCGTGGGAGAGATGCTTGGGGATGGAGGGGAACGCAAGTAAAAAGGCCAACGAACCAGGACGAAATCGTTGGAGCATCCCGGGATCTTGGGGGATTCGTCGTCGTGGTGGACGATGTCGCCACCGGCTGCAGCTCCCGCCAGCGCCAAGGCTAGCAACAGCGCCAGGACCGCCGCGGCGGCCATCTCTCTCGCCGGAAATGGGACGGTGTCTTGGAGCAGCGCTGCCTGCAGCTGGTGTGGTGGAGGTGGATTGACTAGCTCGGTTGGGCTGGGCTGGATTGTTGACTTGCATGCACGGTCCAGTCAAGGTCTTGGCTCACATGGTCCAATTCGAGAGCCAAGTTGTGCCATGGGAGCACAGGCCCAAATGCTGTTAAAGGAGCAAGCCTTCTGCATGAGTCATGGTTTAAAAACCGATTTATGATTTTGTTAGCCTGATGATGTACCCGGACACTTAACGGTCTGTACTTATACGTGGAAGATCTGGAGGAGTTAGATGTCAAACGACAACGCACGAGCGCGTGGTCCGATCTCCGAGGCAATGATCTACGAAAGAAGTCAGCCGCATTAACACACAGAGATATCGATCTTCGAGAACCGACCCTCGACACCGATCCCTAAAGAGTAGGTACGGCGTTATGATGTATTTACTCTGGTGGCCAACCGCTAACTGATCTGACGAGATAAAACAAATTTCACCACGACGACACTTCAGCTGAAGCCGCAGAGCCAGACAGACTGCGATAGTCAATGGATAAAACCCAGCGGCACTGTGACTAACACTACAGTGCTGAACAGGCGCTACAGTACCTGTCGCTGCGTGCGACGCGACTGGTCATGCCCGCGTATAGACGCAACAAATAATAACGACGACAGTGAAGAACTCACTTGTCAACGAGACAACAGGATCGCGTAAAGTCCACTATCTTGTAATTTCAGACCGCTCTATATAAAGAGAGCCTGAGGAGCGATAGAGAGAGAAAAAAAAGTGACAAACAACGAACACATAAAAGCTTCAGAGCTTTTGTGTGTATCCGTCGAATATCTGCATCGGACACCCACGATCTAAACAGCAAACTCTCTTTCGAAGAGAAGATCCGATTCCGAAGAAAAAATTTGACCTTTTTACTCTCTCATCGACAAAAATCATTCTGAGTATTACACCGTTCGAAATGACTCGAACCAAATAAAAACCCTCTTTAATCTTCCATAGACTGAACCATATCAATACGAAGACACACCACCCCCACGGTCCTTTTTCGAACTGTGCTGTAAAATGAGCCTCCTGCATGATTACGAGTACGACGACGAAAGCGTCCACCACGCGTTGCCGAGAATTCATTCATTTTGATGCTTTAGAAATCGGCACAACGAAAAACTATGATTAGTGCAAGCATGCTTCTTCCGAAGGTTTACGTTTAGGTCCCTATCATACCACACCGCGTCAACGCTTCCCTCCCTGCTTTCATTGCCGACCATTATCCAAATTTGCGTCCAATATAACAGGACTCCCTTCATTATATAAAATACCCTAATAACATTCTAGAAATGTTTTCACTCTCTCAAATACTACTAAGATATATGCTTGCTTCGCCAAAAAAAAAGACTACGTACATAATAAATACGCTACAGTGCATCCTAGTACAATTAACCTTTTTTTATTTATTATTAGTGCTTCTGGAATATGACCATGCAGAAGAAGGCGACACATCGGAAGATCACCCCGTTGGCCGCAAGAACCACGATGCACAGGATCTTGTCGTTGATGTCGTAACCGTTCTTCACCAGCGAGCCGCACCGTGTTATCAGCCACACGCCGGAATACCTCTGGGCATTGGCGATCACAAACGCTTCCAGAGCCCACTTGGTGTAGCACAGGTTAGCAAAGAAGGTGTCCTTCTGATTGGTGGCGATGAGAGTCAGAACAACAGGAAGAAGAGCCGACCACTGTTGTTCTCATCCATATAATACCAAGTTATTATATATCATAACATCATATCATCATCCGTCCAAAGAACATATGGGCATGAGAGAGAGAGAGAGAGAGATCCCTCACCAGCTGCGCAGAACCCGGCTGGAAGAAGATGGCAAAGGTGTAGCCGATTCCCGTGACGCAGTAGACAAGCGCCACAAGAACTACGTAGTTCTCCCAGATTGATGACCTCGGATTGTTGAAAAAGTAGAACATGGACAGGTACACCATTGGTTTGATGATAGTGTTGAAATGATCTATTGTGTCTTTCGACAAGAAGTAGGCCAGAGAGCTCATGCCAGATGCTCTCTCCCTCCAGTAGTGTATCTTCTCTAGAGAAAATGATCTCAGGGCCCCAATCTTGCACAGAAGAGCTGCATACAGTATATATCAGCGAACTGCTACTACTTGTACTATAGACTATAGTGTGGCTGGACGGATCAAGAAAATGAACTTACAGACAGCAATAACGGTGTATGTGTATCCAAGTGCTCCAAATGTCTCATCACTCACTTTAGCTAATGTGCCTAAGCAGATACCAGCAAGACCCAATATCAGATAGTCAACTCCTAGTATTCTAGCCTCACGAAGCCTCTGTTTGCCACACCTGAACAAAAAAGAAAAAAATAAGAATTACTGGAAAAGCTAATAAAAGACGTCTCTGCTTCAAATGGAGAACAATACAATTCTACTTGCCTCCCCAGGTAGTATTTGTATTGTCTAAGGATCCCCGGAGTGCATCGATTCGACAAGTTTTCAGAAGATTTATTGTAATCGTACTCATCTTTCTTCTGCCCAACAATGTCCCTGACATTACCCCACACTTCGCCAGCAATAGATTGCCCAGCAGAGTCCTCACCTGAGGCCCCTGCCCCCCTGAAAGATGATTCTGCGTCAGAAGCACTCTGCAGCATATCACGTGGAACTTCATACCCATTGTGCAGCATCCATCTGAGAGGGAGATCTTTGACATTTACAGGTGCGTTCGAGTTTGGCTTCACAATCCCTTCCAATATGTCTATATAGTAGTCTGGGGGGTTCACACGGTCTGGCACAACAATGCCCAATCCTGCAAAGTATTCTTCCACTTTCTTTACAGGTCCATGGTACACAGTCATACCACCTTTCGCGAGGAGTATCAAATCATCGAACATATTATACAATGTATAGCTGCAAGTAATTAAAGCCAAATGGATCAGTTTCGTATAAGCGTAAGGCTGTATGCAAAGCACAGAGGTACCTTGGTTGATGAACTACCATAGATACGTTTACTCCCTCAAGAGCTTCCCTACGTAGGGCACGAAGCAAAAGCAGGGATGAAGCACTATCCAAACCAGATGTTGGCTCATCCAAAATAAGCACAGATGGTTCCATGACCATTTCTAGCCCAACATTTACTCGCTTGCGCTGGCCACCTGAGATGCCCCGTTGTTCAACTGTTCCAACCAAAGAGTCACGAACAGCCTGCAACCCTAGCGACTCGACAACTCTTTCAACCACAAGCACCTTATCAGCTTTTGACATGTTAGTGGAAAGCCTGGTGACGTGGCATGCATGTACAACAATAGATTATTGCAGTTGACATACAAAATTTGCCTGATGAGTAACACGATATATGGACTATGGAGATATGCTTATTGCACATTATTTACATACCTGCATCTTGCATTGAACCAGAGATTCTCTTGAACAGTTAAGTTCCCATGGACAATATCATCTTGCGGGACAAAGCCTATGATTTTCTTGTATGCGCGGATCGGCTCCATTTTCCCATTTATAAGTATCATACCTGATGTCTCGCATCCGGTTGCCTTACCAGCAATGGCACTCAAGAACGTGGTCTTTCCCGCGCCTGATGGACCCATCACAGCAGCTACCCGACCAGGCATAAGCTTCCCTGTCACGGATCTTAAGAGTTTTTTCTTGCTCCCCTTCAAGGTTAGAGTAAGGTCTTTGAAAGCAATCTCAATTGTGGGTCTTTTCTTGATATCGTCCTCAGTGGCCATGGATATGACTCCTGAGAAGGTAAGGTTTTGATTCTGCTGTTCCATGGCCTTTTCCTTTTCAATTTGCCCATATGCATACTTGAAAATTTGGCTCTGAGTGTGCGCATGTCTTCCTTTGGTCTTCTTTTTCTCCCCTGTTTCCACATTGAAGCCTTCGCTTTTTTCAGGGTTCTCTTCAAGTGAGCGCATCATATCAGTAAGATTGTTACTGTTCTTCCCTCCTGATTCTTTTGATGGAACAGCATCAGATTCGATTCCTTTGGACGGTTCGTGAGACCTGAGGGTCTTCTTGCGTGAGAATGTGCGGGACAGTGATGATTGCAGGCCTGCAGCGTGCTTCTTTGCAACATCTTTAGCTGATTTCCACCTTTCACGAGCCATTGCTGTCTCTCTTGCGTGTCTTGCAGCAGCCTCCCTGGATTTTGCTTGCTTCTTCTCCCGGTTCATCAGAAGTTGTCCAGAGAAGTTGTAAATGATCAACAGCACTAAACATAAGGCACCCTACAGAATCAAAAAAAGGACATATGCCAGATCAACTTTATTTTCTTAGGTTATACCATGCATGCATACTCTTGACTTCCACTTGAACTGTATGTTACCACTAGCAATGCACCAAATATGGTGATGTCCTGATTTGCGGAGTTTGGTTTACAGCTGCCCTTGTTGAAGCATTCTGCGAATGAGGGAAGCAGATATGTGATCACACTTGTAGGTTGGGACATTTCAAGCACATATAAAAAGGACAATATCATCATATGTAAACCAGTGGATATTGGCTTCTCTATTGATAATATGTCCCTTAATTCCCTACGATTCTGGATAGATGCAGAGTTAAAGGAATACCAAAAAGAAGTAGATCGGTTTTTTTTCATTCTTCAAGAATTGCATATCTTACCGAGATCCTCATCCCTAAAGGTACTTGACAATAGTATTCTTGGAGTGGATACACAACTCACCAAAAATACAAGAAGTCAACTAAGTGGATTGGTCCGAGTGAAGAGAAAAAAAGCCATACGGAACTAAAAATATTTTCCGGAGATATTCATTTTCCTGAAGAGATCTATGCCTTGATCATTCCTATCTAAGTGGCTATCTTAGAATGCCGAAAGAAAGCCACCCTTTTCTTTACATGCAAGCCTAGCTTGGGAAAGAAAGGAGATGCATATCTCCTGAGTGAGAAGCACAAGCTATTGTATGCACCATTCCTCTTAACTCATTCTAGTCCTTAACTACTTGCTCGAAAAAGAGTATCCTATACTTAGGTAGGTTTTCCTATACGAGGAATTACTCACCCAGGCTGTTTCTTCGAGAAATGTTCATTGAGATCCTATCCATATTAATGCAACACTTAATAATCACATCTTTGATGTATGTGCCAGGTCTCATTATCTAAATGCATGAAATAAAAACACTTGATATCAGAAGAGATAGAGATGGTTCTTTTGTTCGGGAGACAACCATTGTTTGTAGATTCCAGCCGAGAAGACCAGGAAAAGAGAAGGATAAAGAATGTCATATATCTCAGGAGCTAGATTACTTCCCGATGAACAAGTCAGAATTGCCTCAACAATAAATGGATGGAATTGGACCGAAAAAAGCCATTCAGCTTCGTTATCGATTAGGTATCAGTGGGAACATCAAGATGAATGAGTTAACTAAGTATCAGATCGACCAAATTGAATAACAACAAATATATTGTGGCAAAGGATAAAGAACGCACAAAATTTTGATTTAATGGAAACACAAGTTAACTTACTGGTTTGTGAAGTTGAACCTTTCCTGCAATAGAATCTGCAGCTTACATTTGTTAGTATTCGGGTCGGATATAACATAAAGTACCTCGGAAGAACTAGTGCGGACTGATCAAGACTCTATGTAGAAGGTTGACAAAATATTGAAGCATGAATTCGATAGATAGGATTACCCACTACTACAAGAGAGTTTCTTTGTAGTACTTGGACAGTAGTATCCCGCTGGACAAAAAACATCATCCGTACTAACAACATCTGCCCATCTATCAGCACCGCCACAAGTATGATTCGACTTCCCAGGAGGTGGTTGATAGTGGTACCTGCACGTGTAGTGTGTTCATCTATATTTTTTCCTTTTGCAGAAAGAGTGATTATCAATAATGATGATATTAGATCCAAAAATCAGAGCATACTATATTCATGAGACAAGATAATGAAAGAGAGGAGGGAGTAATGGAATGGAAATACAATTTGTAACATACGGATCACAGACTCCGGTTGTTTTATTTAAAGTAGACCCAGGGCAGTACGCTCCCAAAGGACATGCTGCGTAAATAGGATACAGAGCTATCAGAATGCTGTCGAGAAGCAGTCATTGGTAAAAATGCAAACGTTACATAAGTAACAAGAAAGTTTCATGGTGGGTGCGGTTGCAAGGGGCTTACTTACGTATCATACAAGTGAGGCCATGGGGGCAAAAGAACCCAGCACAGCAACCTCGACAATCAAGGGTTCGAGAAGGGAAGTTGACAGCATCAGTTAAGTTGACCTGCTCTTCTTTTCCAGCACTGCAAGCCCATCCAGGCTCACAACCATCGATCCATGATGTTAGATTGCAGTTCTTGTTCGGTCTAACATAGTTTTTCCTTCCATTGCCTTCAAGGAAGCTTTCGAAGTAGAACTTCATCTCGGCAGCCGTGCAGATACGGTGTGGCAGGTCTCCTGTTAATCCGTTATTTTGTGGAGTGAAACGGAAAATTGATTCATGTGAGAACCGGGTCTGAACGCTCGACGTTTTAAGATCGACGCTAAACTGTGACACACTAGCGTATAGGGCCTAGAGGCAGGAGTGCAGTCCAAATAGCATATAAGTAGGTGTAATCGAGCATGCGTTGTACATTCCTTTCAAATGTCCAATACAAGCTCGAATCACCAATGTAGACCACTACTAGTGGACAAGAAGTTTTGTTCCAAAACGCAACCGAAACTAAGAGGATTGCATTGTACCATCAGTGTCCTTCATGCAGTTGGTGAGGAAGGTAGGATCGGATGAGAAATTAAAGGCGGTGTTCCACTCGTCATCCCTGTAACAATTTCACAAGCATCCCGGTAAAAAACATTAGAATTTGCATTTTGCAGCATGCGGGATGGTGGGAGGTTGTTGGATGGAAAAGCTAGCTTACATGTTCTTGATGCAGTAGTGGAACTCCCTTCCCATCTGCTGCGCGAAAGAGGTCGTAATGGACTTGAGGCGGTCGTTCATGGCCCCCACCAACAACGGGCTCCCGGCGGCCAGGGCAGCCACGTCGCCTGTGGTCGGCGCCGCGAGGGAGCGGCAGGGGACGGTGGATAGGACGAGAAGGAGGAGAAGCGGCGCCATGGAGATGGGGTGAGGGGAGGAGAGGCGATGGAAGGAAGGCAGGGAGAAGACTCATGTCGGACCCTCTTTCCGCGCGCGCATCCTCGCATCGTCGTCTTCCTCTCCTTCTCTCTCGTTGGTGTGGATGGCGCAGAGACTTGCGCGCCGAATGTTGCGGCTGGACATTGGCGGATGGCTGGCACTGGGAAGAAAAATTGTGTGCGCTTCATTTTCATCGCCTCTACTTCCGTGACGTGCACGGCTATTGAAAAACTATAATTGTTCAACGCGTATTTATGGATGATTAAATGATAATATTAAAATATAATTTAATAGATAATAATGACTAACTTTTTATGTATTTTTATCTATTTCAATGACTAATTGCTTGCCAAAAAATACATGTGATAGAAATAAACAAAAGGCAAAACGAACAGGCCCTAATTAGTAACACTTATGTAGATATTAGGGATTATGGTAAGGTACTAAATTTTGAACCCATACACATTGCACAGGGTTTTAGTTTATGTTTCACCTTACACGAGGTTTGACCGAAAGAATCTCAATTCTCATTTTGCACCACTTTTTAGTACTGACCATTAATCCATGTGACATTCAAAACATAAAATTTTAACATGTAAAATGGCGAAAACTAAATATAAGTACTAGAAATTTCATTGTGTAGTTAGGGTTTCACTCAATTTTGTTTCTAAGAATTATTTCAATCAACTTGGTGGCATAAATTTTGATAATTGTTTGTTCATTGTCGAACTTATGACGTACCACAATTATTCAATAAACTTCTAGTTATGATCATGTTAGAGCTCAGCCCTGCCCGAGAGATGGCCGTGGTGGAGGCGTGAACATGGGTGACCAAATCATTGAAAACTGTTCAGTTTTCATGGTAAAACCAATTGATAAATCAGTTATCTCACTCAAATATTAATTTTTAATTTATAGCAATTTTGACTGGTTTTATTGGTCTTTGCAGTTATGATCCTCTTCGAATTGGTTTCACAGATCAAGTGATAGTGATGTTTAACTAGTTTTCACGATTTTTGGACAAACACTCCGAGCGGAGTTGTGGATAAGGAAGGACATGACATGATTGACTTGGTAGGATCTGCTGGCGCCACTTTTTCCTGGAGAAGCATGAAAACATTGGGTCGTCAGATGAATATCCAGTAGCAAAGGCTGGATGTCTGGACTCCGGCGGCGGCTACCGCTGCGACGGCAATGTTTCAACTCTATTTTACTGTACTTCCATTTGCTACAAGAATCCGCACAGCTGTCAAACCGACTTCCGAACACACCTAAAATCTCAAGATGACATAAAGTGCATTACCACCAATTCCTCTTTTAAAGGAGAGTATATATTTGTTCTTATCCGATTCAAATAAAAAGAAGCACATTAAGGTCTTCGCATGGTTTTAATACCACTCTGTCCCATAATAACTTTACATATGTATCGCACTTATCTTTGCTCAATAATTTTTATAAATTAATATTATTAAAATATATATTATGACAAATGTAAAAAATACTAGTTCACTTACATAGAAATTCTTGATGAAAAATAGATGGCACGGAACACAAATGTTCCATTTGCCTCCGATCAAGCAACAATGGTCACGTGGGCTAATTATATTCGCTTGCAATTTGGATATCTATTCTAAGAAGATCCATCATCCATGTACTAACTACAATAACATGTACTCCTCCGTTTTCAATGGCGTGGAAAGTGGAAACAAAGAAATATGAACAATAATGTGTAGCTATTGGGAGATGGAGGTGACTGTGGTTGTAATTTTGCCGGATCCTCGGCAGGTCGGGCAAGAGCGGGTGGAGGAGCACTTGTTGCAGTAGGTCCACTTGGTGGGCAGCCTGCATTTTATTGTTTGTATTCGTGATGAATCAGCAGCAGGATGCCAGAAGGTGCAAGTATGCGAATATGTACGTACCCCGCTGTATATCTTGTGGCCATGTTCTTGGCTGCCTTGCGTGCCTTGGTGGCCGTGTCCTCCGAGAGCTGCTTGAAGACGAAGCCTTCCCCTTTGCAGAGCCCGCAGAGCCCCGTCCCGCCGCAGTCCCAGCACTCCTCACCGCTGGCCTCTTCTTCTTCTTGCTGCTGCTCTTGGGAGAAGGAAGATCGTCGGAGCAGGAGGGTCGCGCCGACTCCGACTATGCCGGCTACGAGCACCGACGCCGCAGCAGCCTGGATCTCGGGCACAGCAAGAAGACGACGATGCTGCTCATTCTTAGCGTACCTAGTACTAACACGAGCACTAGTCCTGGCGGCAGAGGTTCCGCCACAAAGCGGCGGATGGGAGCAAGCAGCCGGCGACGAGACTAATGGCATCATCGACTCCACTACTCGAATGCAAGACTGGAACGGCCGACGAGGTCTGGTCATCTCATCTGGTGGAGAGGATAAGGGAGCCTTGCAGATTTTTCCTTTCTATTTTTTTGCGAGAAAAAGAAAAAGACGTTTGCTGATTCATAGATGGTCCACGTATGAAACTCGAGTCCGGCCCGTTATGTTATTTATTGGAGGAACACGGCCCACCACTATCTTTTCTTTGAGCAGGAGGATCAACCAACGGCCGTGATTGATTCCCACTGCTAAACTAATTCCTCGCCACATTGAGTGAGGCCTCATCTTCCGCTCTGGTCCCTAGCCATGGCGTTGGCGGCTACCACCGCCGCCTCCCGGTTGCCACCTCGCCGGCTCCGCTCTCCGTTCCCCGTTCCCTCTAAAAGGTCGCGCCTTCTCGTGGTCTCCGCGCACTCCAACTTTCCCAGAGGTATACGTCTGAACACTCATGAGGGCACCTTTGGATAGAAGGAAAATCATAGGAGAAGTGGAGGATTCGGAATCCTTATTAGGAATATTTACTGTTCACTCCTGTCGCTGGAATGACGCATGGGAAAAGTGTAAGAAACTTTTCTTCAATGGCGATTTTGCAGGAATTTCGTGGCAAGGGAAACATCCACTCTGACCTTTTTCTCCCTCGCGTAAGACCGAGACAAGGCTTCACCATTAGCCCACTCTAATGAAGATAAAGAGCATGGAACCAATGAAGAAGAAGCTGTAGGATATAGCAGGCTCGCCTCCTGCCGCGCTTGCTCATTGTCAGTCGCCGCTGCTCGCATAGCTGGCTGGCGTAGCTCGCATCAAGAATTCTCATCTACACCAGATGAATGGATAAGGTCGTAAAGATAATGTTCAGCGAGACTCCAAGAGGATAAAAGTGGTTAAAAAATTCAACTGAATAGAATAGATGCTTTATAGGCCACTACTTGGTGGCTTTCTTACCGGATGAAATGGACCATTTCATTCGGCCTGTTAGTTATAAACTACAATTTTGATATATATACTCCCTCCATCTTTAATTGATGTCGCCGTTGACTTTTAAATTCAACTTTGACCTTTCGTCTTATTCAATTTTTTTTGATAAATTTCATATATTTTGATATAATTTGATTTATCATTAGATTTATTTGATTCACAACTTAAAATTTTATACATTCAAGCAAATCTTTTGAATAAGACGAATGGTCAAAGCTGATTGTAAAAGTCAACGGCAACATCAACTAAGAACGGAGGGAGTAGGTATTAATTGAGATATAATTGTTGACAGTAAAAACTGTCATACAAAAAAGTTCCTATATTTTACCTATGCCTCATCCAAAGGACTGCTCTGGAAAATTCCCTGTGTTTTTTTCATTCCTCTGTTTTGCATTTCAATTCCTATTCTATTCTTATATTTTTCTTATTCTTACATTTTGAAATCCTGTGTTTCAAATTGTTGAAGCCCGACGAAACGAGTCCTAAATTGTCAAAAATTCTGTCCTCTCTTCTATTCCAGCTTCCGAACGCAATCTCCATTTTGCCTCTAGTGAACTGAATGTTGTCTCCTTGTTACTTCTGTTCTGTACCCTGATGAAATTGTTTGTATACGGATCTATGCTATGCCACCGTTCTAGGGGTGACATTTATTTCTGTTATGATTGTAGTAATATTCCAAAAAAATTAACACTTTACATTCGAAAATAGTGGTTCAAACAGCATGGAGGGCTGGTAAGAATGCTGTGGAGGCGGGAACCAATCTTATCCCGGTATGTGTTCCTTAATCATTCATGCTGTATGACTCAACTCATTATGACTACTCTTTAAGTTCTCAATCACAATAGTGTTGAGCTTTGAAATTGGACTGTTTTTTTTTTCTCATCTTACACCTGACAGGGCTCAATTCCGCGGCCAATTGCTAGGATAGGCGTTACTTTCGCTGCCGTGTCAGTCACTCTTTTCCTTGTCAAATCTATCGTCTCCACTGCATTTTTTGTGCTGGTACGCAACATTTACACTGATTTTAGTTCTGCTATTAGACAGCAGAGTGCTGTGCCCAGTGTTCAACTACATCCAGTCATGCTCATGCCTTAGTAGTCCTGGTACACTTGAAAATCACATATTTGTAAAATCTTAATCTGTGCTAAGTAAGAATGATGGTTGTTGTTCTATCAGGCTATGATGGGGCTTATATATCTGGGATTTTTGGCTTTGAACCCAAAGGAGGTCACCGGTTCTAAGGTGGATGAAGCAGAGGACAGCCCATCAGAGGACCCTGTCGAAGAGGCTCGTCGAATAATGGAGAAATACAAGTAAAAGACTTGGACGACTCTGTCTCACTCACTATAAGTGTATTGGTATTCTCAAGACTAAATAGATATATTTGTATTTCCTCCTTGCAAAAAGGATAGAGGGTGTATAATGTATATTTCATTTTAGCTCGGCGGAATCAAGCTTTAAGGAAATGCGATGAAGTGATGCACAACGCTATCTGTAATTCGATACTTGTATAAATAGAGAAGCGTTGCTGTCAGAATTTGTCTTGGGCAACACTAGATTTTATAGACCAACGGTTGATGATGCAGTATAGGCTCGGTGTGCTATGCTTGTCTGTAAGCCAAGCTTATTATGGAGCTCGTGAGTGGTAGACCTCCCTGTCCCTACCTTGGCGGATTGACTGCTTGAGGGCTCGTTCCTTTCCTCAGTTTTGATTTCCGGCCATGATTGGTTCCAGGCCTGGAATCAATAATTCTGTGTCTGTCACTCGACAGAAACTAATCCATTGCATGAATTGATCCACGAACATATGCTGTTCGGTTAAACCTGCTGGTGCCTGGTGGCTTAGCACATATGCACATACTTGGTTCCGTTGAAACTAATCAGACTAACAAGAAGCAACAAGCAGAGAGCAAGCTGCATTTTATAGTAAGCAATGACAACATCGTCTGACAGTAAACTCTTAGGTGACAGATACATCTAAATTCAGACAACAAAATGTAATTAGTACTGCTGAGTTTTACAGCAAGTAGACAAACGCACATTTAAATTCAGAAAATAAAATGTAAGCTTCCAAGTGACAAGCAGAAATACTCTAGTAATTAAAACGGGAGCTACTAGGTGATTGACACACATCTAAATCCGGATAACAAACTAAAGCAGCAGGAGTGATACACTGAGTACATGGTCATCAGGAACACACCAGCACAAGAACCTCCAAAAGCATAAGAACAGCTCAACACCAGCTCCATTTGTATTCCATTCAAAGAGAGACAATCCACTCAATCTTGCCATCTGTGTCATAGAGGAATTGAATTAGGCAACAGTAGCTAACATCTATACTAGCCTAAGGAATAATATATTAGGTTAGTGCCTGCTCTTACCCATACCTAAGATCTAGCAGTACATAGAAACAACACAAGTATTGCATATGTGAACCATCATGTTAGACCTGGACATGACACAAAAAGAAAGAGGAACAAGATAGTGCTCTGTTACTAAACAAGTAGAGAGATTAACTAATAAAGCAGACTGTGATTAGATAGAACTGAATATAAACAAACCAACTAGGAATAAAAAAAACTACTACTGCTACCAGGGATAACAATATAAGGATTCATAGTCTGGAATCTAACAAAGTACTGACCTCTTAACAATAGATAACAATATAAGGATTCATGGTCTGGAATCTAACAAAGATCAACAGTAGTTATTTTGCTAGAAATAATACAATCTTGCATGACAATTTCATATCAGTATCATATTTCAAAGCATAGATAGACTTAGTTTATTTGGTTGGCTGTAAAGGACTTGTAGTTATCAAAAATTTTCTAGCTTATTATACTGCTCTAGTTGAAAGCTAACTAATTAAAGATACTGAATCTACTAAACACTAATTGAAAGCTAACTAATTAAACATGCAGCCTACCAAGCATAGCTGCAAATCAAGGGAAAAATCAAACCGGTATTTTCCTTGAGGACGGTGCACACACAACACTGCAAGAAGCTCAACGGCTATTGAGATCATCCAAGAGAAAATTTTCCTTGAGGACAGTGCACACAAAGATAACAGCATAGATATAAGTTTTTCATCTTCTTTTTTTTTTCTTTTTTGGTTCAAGACGCACAACCCACGTTGCCATTAGAAACATTATCACTTTCTGTGAACCTACAAATTTTCTCATGTTTCAAAAAAAACCTACATCGCTGGTTCAAGTGAAGGAAACAAGTTGTGTTTGTATCATGCTGTCACTTTGATCGAAGCTTTAATCTGTACATGGAGATCGATAGCAGCATCTTCAATGAATCTTGCAGCCTAGATATACTCGAGTTCAAGAATCACCCAGCCTAATCACGCAACAAGGTAAGCAGATCTTGTAAAGAAAAGGAAGTACTCTAGGGCGCGAGGAGAGAAGAGAGGAGAGGTGATTCCCGGCGAGAAACAAGCGGAAGAGAGAGCACGTTTGGGTAGGGGAGGGCCACGCTTCAGTCACCGTAAGTTGCTCTTGCGCTGCCTCGCACCGTGCCGACAATCGCTTTGCACCGCGACACCTGCCGTCAGCCCGCTCAATGGCCGC
>BCLH01002896.1:0-20093 GCA_001602315.1 Zoysia pacifica
AAAGGGAACTAGAGTTTTCCAGGGACAAATAAGAGATGACTCTCCAAAACAGGGGAAAATAAGTAATTTGCTCATTCATTTTGAAGGCAGCTTTTGTCTCTGGGTTTTGTTATAGTGTTTGAAGTTATTAATAATTGATTGTTGGATTAAATATAACGGTTAAAAACTAGAGGGATATCTACTAAAGATACTTAAGTAACGGATCGACACTGAAAATCAATGGCTGAGACCAAGGAGAGATGCCTCCGGTTTCTACATAGCACTGTAAGGGCTTGTTCGTTTATTTTTAATCCACTTGGATTAGAAGAGAATTCAATTCACACTCTCTAGTTGTGGATTAAATTCACCTCGTTCCATCTCAATCCCCTCTTATTCAAGACAAAACGAACATGCTCTAACAAATCTCTTTTTCTCTAAGTGCTTATGACAAAAAACTTTGATACGGGGTTATGATAAGATGGGGCCTGCTCGGAAGAGCTACTTTTTGCTGTGGCTGTAATACTAGTTATAGATTGACTTGAAGCTACAGTGCTTGCAACAACAGCCCGCCGAGAAAAGCTCAAGCGAGCACACCCATGGTGGATAAGCTCCTGGGTTGTAAATTTTTAGGCATCTTCCGGAATACTTTTCATTTACTCGACGAAGTAAAGCTCCTACTAATAAGATTAAGGTAAGCTAGCGCGAGATAAATTTGGTACCCGTAATCAGAAGAGCACGTCAGGGGCCGCGGATGGCTATTGGCTGTTGACCGCCGGTGGTGGGGGTGGAGGAGGAGGAGGCGTGGCTCGTCGCCCCAGCAACACAGGAGGAGGCCCTGGGTAATGTTCGCCGGCAACGGCGCTGCCTGCGGCAGGTTCCAGTTTTGACGGTCTGCGCAGGGCTTACGCGGTTGCGCCGCGGCCCGACGGGATTGCCAGTTGTAGACGACGAGAGGTGCAAGGAAGCTGCTGCTCGAGAAAACCACGTCCAGACGCTCTGTGGACCACGTTGACCTGCCTAATTGCTGTTTACATACTACATGTATGCGCAATGGTCAATCGCGAACTAATTGTAATTGTAACTAATCATAATTAGTCGGTCTTATCGTAGTAATTAGAGATGCAAATTTTCAAAAAAAAATTGTCACCATGAAACCGATCTGAAAATCACAATTAATTAGATGGCTTAAAAATATTGCACCTAAACGTAGTCTAAGGGGTGTGGTTGTGATGACTCCATCCGCTCGGGATCATTCAACAATCCGAATAAGCGCAGCCCCTATCCACGAACATCGAAACACGTCCGACTAACGACAAACAACGGGCGCGGCCAAGCGAGCCTACCGATCCAGGGCCTGTTTCACATTTACTAAACTTTGTCAAAATTATAGTAAGCAATTTGTTCACAATATTTTTATCAAAGTTTGATAAAATTTAAGTGTATGAGACATAAAATATCAATATGGCATACCACAATTGTGGCAAGCAAAAAACACTAGCTGACAAAAACTACGACATGCCAACTATTTGACGTGGAAAAGTTTGGTAAAAAAAAGGTTTATTTCAAATGTGGGATTTTAAAAAAAATTACTTCTCTCTATTTTTTAATTGATGTCGTCGTTCACTTTTAAATTCAACTTTAACTATTAAAAATCAATGATGACATCAATTAAAACGAATGATATCAACGACGACATCAATTAAAAATGTTTCTATAAAAGTAAATTGATTAATGTGCAATTCTTTTATAATTTTTGTGAAAATCATATGCTTCTTTCATTTTTAAATTGATATCGTCGTTGACACTACTATAAAAAATATTTAAAAAATGATTTTTGTAGACGGACATAAACATATCTATACAAGCAAAATTTTATTCCGCTACTGTTTTATAGCTTGTAAAAATTACATTTATACAGATGTAAAATAAGCACCGTCTGCAGTAGAATTTTTTAATGCAGCGTCGAGCACCGCTGCACTGACCATTTTTGGAAATAAAAAAAGCTCTGCCTGCTCCGCCAGTCGGCCCAGCGCAGCCCCGTGCCGAGTTCGCCGCCGCTGCAGGTCAAGCAACGACAGAGAGAGAGAGAGAGAGAGGTCCCGCTCCGCCGCCCCGCTCCAGTCTGCCGCCCCGCTCCTGTCAGGCCGCTGGCCGCAGCGAGCTTGGCTCGGCTTCCCCATCCTCTTAGTCGAGATCTGCAATAGAGAGAGTGTGTGTTTGGGAATAAAAAAACACACACAATAACTATGGCCCCGCATGTCATGATACAACCGCCTCCTGCATTTTGAGTCCGTGGGTGTTGGAATAAAATTTTTTTATAGTGTGACTTTCAACATAAATTTAAACTTTGATCATTTGTTTTATTTAATTTTTTATAAATATCATATATTTTATTATAATTTAATTTGTCATTAGAGTTATTTAAATTATAATTTAAAATTTTACATATTTAAATTAATTATAAAATAAATAGTCAATGTTGATGTTAAAAATTAATGACGACGTCAATTTAAGATCAAAAAGAGTAAAAAAGAAACTAGAAAACTTGTGCAATGTCTCGTACTCGCAGCGACGGATGTAGAGGGATGCATGGGGGACAAATGCCCCCCAAAATTTGTGAAAAAATTAATTATATATGATTATTATATTAATGCATACATATATATTTTAAGTAAATATAAGTAATAGTAGCTAAAAATATAAAAAAATATCAACATTGATCTAAACCTATGTTAATTGTTCTCATAATTAAAATTCTAGATCCGCCACCGCGGCCTCGAGTTCAACTCTCCTTCAAAACCGACACAGTACAGCTTGTGACGGCCCTTCCATGGCAGCACTCTCTTCTCTTCCATTTCAATCGAAGAAAACACAGGGCAGTGTAGTCTCAGGTGAAACGTCTCGCTATTTCAATTCGGAAATCTTCATAAGTATCCTTTTTCACTTGACATCACGTTTGATTTGTTTGTTAATTTTTTTTGAATAAGTTAAAAAAAAAGACACTATTCTAAAACGAAGTTAGTACTGTAGACGTTATGTTAATATATACATTTTTTTTCAATGGATGTCAGTTAATAATACTTGTAGACAATGACATGGTGAAATCCTAACAGACCAAAAGTATAGAATGATTCTATGATTGAAATTGATACTATAAGGATATATAATCTCTTATGATTTGCAAAAAACAATATTTTACAAATTCAGTAGAAACTATTTTTTTAATTTCTCAACACTGAGTACATCTGAGTATCAGTCAAAAGTAACATTTCCCAAAAAAGAACATTGAGCATAGCATCATTTGTTCCGCTTTCAGAATGATCGTTGTGAAGCTATACCAACCAAGCTCTGAGTATCCATTCGTCGTAGCTTCATATGTGGCATTATATTTTTCTGTATTGTTGGGGCTGATAATGATTGCAAAAAATCTTGTGGTACCTTGTTTTTTTTTTTTGAAAGAACTGGTACGAGATAGTGACTACTCTCTCTATTCTAAAATATATAAGCATTTTTTGTGCTTTAGTCAAAGTCAAAATTTTATCACTTTGACCACTAATAATATATAATTAATAATATTTTATCATATAAAATTATATTTTTTAATTTATCATTAAATAAACTTTCATAAAAATTATATTTTTATCTTAAAAATTATGTAATTTTTTTAGATATTATTAATAGAAGTTAAAAATTTTTGACTTTATCTAAACTTAAAAATAGTTATATTTTGAAATGGAGGTAGTCTTGTAGTATTAAGATAGTCGCTGTTGTTTTCGATTTTCTTTCATCAAACATCAGTTATTTCATTTGTGGTTTTTATTGGCCTCCGAGATCTCTCTGCTTTTCGAGCATTTTGGTTACCCTCTGGATTTGAGCTGAAACTTTTGAAAAGAGATACTTGAAGATTTTTAAGCATCGCTCTCGATTGAGTCGATTCTTTGGTTGCATCCTGGATATCGTAGCTGCATCTTTGAACTTTTAGAAGACTTCATATTTAATCCTGAAATTTTAGAGCACAACATTAGTCGATACCGTGCGTGTTTTATTGGATTTTCGTTTTAAAGGGACAGTTTCTTTTTGAAAATTTGTCAGCGATTTCTCGGTGGGTCTGAGTACAAAAAAAGTTTGAAATGCCACTGCTCTTTCCGCTGACACGGGCAAACAAGTCCAAAACCCAGGAAAACAAATGAGCACCCACTGCACTTGCCCGTTTCGACTCGAGTCGGGCCGGCCGGCTCTCCTTTTATTTATTTTTATTTTTTTTGTGCATGTTTGTTTTGTCTCCCTCCATCTACCTCCCACCTCCGCGCCGGCTGCGCGAGATCCAACTCCAAGCCCCCCAGTGGCGCCCGCCTCCTCCCCGTGAGGCGAGACCTTCTCCGTCCGGGCAGAGAGAGAGAGAGCGGCCATGGCGACGACGGATCGGGAGAAGGAGCGGGAGGCGGAGCTGGAGGGCGCCATGTACACCAACTGCCTCCTCCTCGGCCTCGATCCCGCCGTCCTGGGCCCCGCCACTGCGCCGCGCGTCGGCCTCTTCCGACACTCCAACCCGCGCCTCGGCGAGCAGCTCCTCTACTTCCTCCTCTCCTCCCTCCGCGGCCCCGCCCAGTCCGCCAAGGCGCGCCCGCAATCCTTTCCCTTCGCTGATTGTTGCTTCCTTTCCTCCCCTCGTGTCTGAGGATATTTAGGGTTCCCCTGACGTTCGATTCCGCATGATTTTCCATAGTGCAGGACTTCGACAAGGTCTGGCCGATTTTTGATTCTGCCCAGTCGAGGGAGTTCAGGAAGGTGAAACGCTGCGCTTCGATTCACTTCCTTTTCATTCCTTTTTTAGCTAATTGGGTTCATCAGCGGTTTAACCTTGGTTGGGATTTTGCTGTTGGTTGGTTGCTTAGGTCGTCCAAGGCATTATCAGTGAGCTCGAGCAGCAGGGTGCGCTGCCACGGAGCAACTCCAGGGTATCGTCACTCGCCACGTGCTGCGGGCCGAGGTCAGTGCACCAGTATTGCATTTCGTCTTGCTGAGTTAGGGTATACTCTGAATTGCCATATGCTTGCAGTAGAGTGCAATGCAGCTTGCTTAGGTTAGTACAAACACGCGAGCCAATTTAAAATTTAAAACTTGCAAGAATTTTGTTATGAAATGTTTAACCTGACAAACAGAATTGTTGTATGTCCACACAATCATTGTAGCTATCCTTCATGTTTCTATGGTCAAAGATAGAAGTTTGACTGCATGTTCTCATTTCTGGGTGAAAATGAGCCCAAGTGCATTCTGCGATGTATCTATCCCACAGCTTGATACAGATTGGAGTGCTTATAATACTTGTTTAACTAAGGGCCTACCCAGTGTTGAAAGCTCCCACATATTTTAGGGCCTGGGGAATGAAATTCTGGGCTATTGATATTTTTGGCTAATTAGCCAAAATCCATGGGCTTCACTGGTAAGTAATGCGGCCCTGGAATCAGCCCATTAGATTTGATGACGTGGATAAATCTCATCGCCGGTATTAAAAAAAGCAGCCACCTAGGTGCTAGATGGAGCTCCACAGCTTCACTTTCGACTAAGCTGCTAATTAAGCAGGTTTTCCTGTTTTTTGAATAATTATATGGTCATATGTAATGTTTTCCTTATTTTCTCTATCTTTTTATATTTATTAGTCAAAAGTACAAATGCCTTGGGCCGCCTAGGCGTCTCTTAGGAACGCCTAGGCCCTAGGCAGTGCCCAACCACTCGCTTAGTTTCTCTGCTTTTTGAAACACTACTTATCACTCCAGTCCAGCTTGGGAAACTGGGCCGCACTTTAAACCAAGTTCGATTGCTAATACTGGATAGCTTAACATTTTTAGTACCTTCATCAGATTCTGTCATATCATGCTGTATGCACAGATCTCCATGGTATGATGTACTATATCAAGAATGTGACTAGATGTCGTAAATCATCTAGTTCATACTTTTTGAAAAAGCAGTCCAACAGATATCTTATCATTTATGCAGATTTGTCGAGCTTTTGTGGCAACTCTCGGTGCATGCCTTGAGGGAAGTCCACAGGAGAACGTTTGCAGCTGATGTTGCCTCAAATCCACTACCTGCTGCACTAACAGACGTATCTTATCTTCATGCCGCTGCTTTACTCCCAGTGACCAAGGCAAGGTTTCTTATTCCTGAATTTCCGAACATTTTATTTTATGCTTTGTTATGTGGCAATCCTTTTGTAGATTATCACTATGGCTCTATGAGTCTCTGATCTCAAAAGAAGAGATGTTTATTTCATAATAAGTGTTACAGATCATAGTTTGGTTATGTCTGCTAATATTTTGAGTACCCCAGATGAGGCTAAGCTCTGATAAAATTTTGATGTATGATTAGTAACAGGTTCCACCAAATAACTGAGGACAGAGCAAATGTACATCAATCGTAATTAATAGTTTTTTTTTCTTTGGTATAATTGAATTATTCATATGTTGAGTACAGCCAGCTGCCTACCTCAATTTGCTTGGGAGTAAAGCCTTTGCTGTTGTTGTTGGGTACATCCAGCTAATATGCCCTTTAGCCATTTAATTGTTTGTTGATGCTGGTGATTGCCTTTTTATTTGTAAGGAAGTCAGCTGTGATTCGAAATTTTAATGATTAGGAAGCCTACATAGGAGTTTACTGGAAATTTCTTTTTATGGAAGATGTACAGTGCATATAGAGAGCATAATGTGGAGTTTATTTTGGATCTTGAATGCAATGCATACTGATGAAGCATGAGGAATCAGATGGCTTATCTGCTTTTTGTATTATACTGATGGTTTGCAAATAGACCTGCGCTTAATAGCATACTTGAGTCACACCTTTCCTTGTAATATGTACATTTACCATCTATGTTTCTGATTGAAATCTGCCTATGATGCAAGGGTTAACTTCTTCATATTATTTGTATACCAGTCATCCAGTCCAGATCTCATTGTTGAACTAACTGAGCTCGGTTTTTTCATGTGAAATAATGCGGTACCTGTACAGGCAAGGATAGCTCTTGAGAGGCGCAAATTTCTGAAGAATGCAAATATAGCTGTTCAAAGGCAATCAACATGGTCAAATTTGGCCCATGAAATGACATCTGAGTTCCGAAGTCTTTGTGCTGAAGAGGTACAAATTATTTTCTATAAAGTTCATTTGGGTTTTCTTACACCGTTCATCCATTTCTTATTATCTTCATTTGTATTTTCAGGCATATTTACAGCAAGAATTAGATAAACTACAAGACATGAGGAGTAGGGCCAAACTTGAAGGGGAACTGTTGGATGAACGACTCTCAAACTCATCTGGACAGAATTCACATTTGGTTTCTAAGGCTACTCGCTTGTGGGAATCAATACTGGCTCGCAAAGGTACACATACTGAAGTATCATTAATTCCCTATCAGCATGTGCTGCTGAAAGGTGTGCCTTAATAGATCACATTCTTAGATGAGTGTGGTTATTGACATGGCGGCACATTGCTAGTGCCCTAAATTTCGATGCCATGGACGGTCATGAAACACAGGCCTATATGTTGCAAATTGGACCTTATCTTGTATAAGCTCACTTGCTGGCTTGTATCATCTGTGCCTGACAAATGACATTATTTAATAGCCTCAGAAGCTGTCTTGTGTATTATCCTTCAGCTGTTGAAATTATCAATGGAAAAGATAAATTTAGGTTTGCACTATTGGGTTGATGCGTTATTTGGGTTTAAGTTAGCCTAGTTTATGATTAGTTTTTTATTAATCTGAGATTAGGGTAAGTGCTGATGCCAAAATGACCGGGACATTCCTAAGGGAACCCAGTAACATTTTCACCTTAGCAACCATATGTTAGGGGCCTTCCATGATAATCTCAATTACAGATTTTGATAGGTATATCATTCGTGCAGGTCAACATGAGATTTTAGCATCTGGACCAATTGAAGATCTTATATCACATCGTGAGCACAGGTACATTCTACTTTCTAACTTCTATGGAACTGTACAGTTCGATTCGGTGTTAACATTATTTTCTCTTTACCCTAATAATACTTATTATATTAGATACCGGATATCTGGATCACAGTTGCTAGCAGCAATGGACCCGAGTTCAAGCGTTCCGCATTCTGAGTTACTATCAGCTCGAGCTGGTGAAACTTCTCCAATTTTGGACAAACAGGACCACATTTCTCCTTTATTTCAAGGAAAGGAAGAAGCTATTTCAAGGTTAGATGATAGGAATGGACGCGCTCAACAAACTGTTGATGTAGCTGAAATTCTTCGCCGTTGGACTCATGCTCTCCAGCGTATTCATAAACAATCTCTTCATTTGGTAAGCTATTTGATTCTATTGGATTTGTTTTGGAGGTGATGCTTTTTATGGCATATTTTTGGACTAGTTCGCAACTCAAAGTATCTCTGGAATCACAATTGATGAATTTCTTTTTGTTATCCTAATAATGCAATGTCTGCACTACAGACTCAGAGCATGATGAATATGGAGTATGTATTTTGCTAGCTTGCATTCCAACTCATTAGCCTCTTTTACCCCTAAAATTTTAATGAATTTACTTTCTGCATTGCTCTTGTGGAACCATGGTGGGCCATGTTACAAACTGATCTGTCCACAGAAATCATAGTCCATGGCATATACCAAAATTATTTGGCATGCAATGTCACTTGTGGTAATGTTTTCAAAAACTGTTACTGTAACATGAATCAAGCTAAGTTGGGCGTATGTTCTGGCTGGATACTACTTGTTACAATTGTGTACTTAATATAAATTGTTGGTGCATAAAAACTCATATTCTGTACAAAACGGATACTAATACTGTTCTGGTGCATCTGTATGTTATAGTTTCACTTAGCTGTGCTGACCCACAGCTGTTTACTAATTTGATAGGCGAAAGCAAATGATGGCGAGGGGCCTGAATTATTGCGGAGTGCACCTGATGGTGAAACCAATACCCATGCTGATTCCTTAACGGCAACATTGGCTGAACATCGTCAGCATTTAGTCAGTATACAGGTAATAACAAAGCTCAATGTGAGAGTAAGCTGGTTTCTGTATCGATAAGTCATAACCTGGGTAATCTTGCAGTCTTTCCCTATTCTTTAGATTTCTGGCATTTTCCTTTGAATATTTCAACTAGTATTTGATGGTTAGTCATTGGCTGATGTTTTCTTTGTGTAGGGCCTAATTAATCAACTCAAGGAAGCTATCCCAGCAATGCAGCAGTCAATAGCAGAACTCTCAGAGGAAGTAAGCAGTGCATCGAGTAACCCAATGGACCAACTACACTCAAGATTGCCGATGTCTATACAAAACACAGCGCTTGCAAGACCAGAAGTAAGAATGCAAAGTTGAAAATAACATTTTATATGATAGTTTAAGCGTGTTGTGTCCAACCTGTTGAATAAGAGAGACATACAAGTTTTGTTATAGGAAGTTGCTACACAACACCATTATGTATGAGTCAGTATCAGACTTCTATATCATGAAATTCCATATAAAAATGATCTGATGTATTAAGCTTGCATATTTATTCTACAACTTTCTGACTGTACAAGCTAAAGCAGGAAAGCAGCAGTGATGTCTCAGAGATGATTTCTACACTATCTTCTACACACTTGGAGAAACCTGTGGGCAGTCCTGCTTTAAAGCTACCACCATTATTTAGTCTGACTCCAAGTTCTACTGGAAAAGGAACACAGACACAAAAACGGAATGCGCTAGCACGTCAACCTAGCCAGGATGTCACGTCAGAAGAGAAAACTCTTGCCGTCCCCCCAACTAAAGATCAATTGAATGGTTCAGCACATGGTATTTTTGTCTTAAATTCTTCAGCTTAGCTATCAATTTCAGATTTATGTTCACTTTCTTTACTGATTAATAGTGTTCTGTCCCTTTTCTTTTTGGTTCAATGCTGTCCAGAAAATGATGGCTATCTTGCTCATGACATTAGACGTTCTGTCCGTGAAGCTGCTCTGTCAAAGCCATTGAGGAACACCGAGAGGTCACAGGATAAAAATAGTGATGATGGTTCAGAGCACTTCTTCATCCCACTGTCAACAGGTTCTTCGGTGAAGGAGATGGATGCAGTGAACAACCAACGAAAACAAAGATCAGGTGTATCATCGCCTCAGATGAAGTTCCGCACGGGCACGAGTGATCATTACTACAGTTCTAGTAGCCCATTAAGCGCAAGTCCAGTTCTATTGAGCGAATTGAATGGACATCAGTCATTTATCACGGACGATGCTCTGGATCAAGTATTCTCCCCACCTCTGTTGCTGGAGTCGTCATTGTTTCCTGATACGGATGAGGATTTGCTAGGTAAATCGTAAAAAACTTGACGAATTTTCTCCAGGGGAGTAATTATTCCTGTTTGCATTATATAAGTTTTAATGGCCACCTTCAATTTATAAAAAAAAAATTAAAAAATGTTAATATACAGATAATCTATTTATATTCACGGCAAAAGGTTTCACTGATTCAGACTGAGTGGCTGACGCAATAAGTTACCTTTTTTCAGCACCACTGTCAGAAATGGATGCAGCATTAATGGACCTTTAGGCTTGACATGTACACTATTTAATGTTTTGACCCTGCCTGAAGCTTTCATAGCCTGACAGCAGCACCGAGGTTCTTGTGGTGTACAGTATATGTCTTGTTGGCCGGTTCGGTGAACTCTTGCTGGTCGAGTTCCTTGATCGTTGCCACCAGCTTGTGAGGGATGCTGCGGCATCAGATGTTTGGCTTTTCTATTCGAGGAGATGGTGTGTATTTTTGTTTGGGGGGCGGAAGATGGTGCGTAGAGACGAATAGATGTTTGCTGTACCAACTGTAGTGCTCTTAGTAAAAAAAAAGGCCGAAACTTTTGTAATTATTTCTGTTGTAATTGTATCCACTTAATCAAATGTCTCCCATTTTTTGATTGCGATGTGAGTTGTCCTCAGTGCCTGCCACTTTGAGTTATAGTACTAATTTTCAATGTGAGAAAGGCAAAGCACGAATCCTGTAACTCCAATGTAGGGAGAGAAATGGCGTGGATCAATTGTTTCGACTTTGGAAATGTTTGATTGTTACTTGTACTCGTGTGGTGTATGCACACAATTTATTTTGTTTTACAGTTCAGTGTAAAATTCATGTGTTTCCTGATCTGATTATTAATCAAGCTGAACTTGAGAAAAAAAAAAACCTTCCCATGACTGCAGTACAGCAACTTCCAGCGTCTGACACAATGATCAGTTACTTGTTGCTTCCAAACGTGTCGTTCACAATTTTTTTTTTTCCGATGAGGGGACACCCTTTATTCCATTACTTTCATAACAGAACAACGAGTCTTACACATAGGTCTAACAACCACTTCGAAACAAAGTTCGAGTGGAGAAAACATCCAGGGATAAAACCACCTAAAACAGCAAAACATGCATGCTACAGATACATCCAACGACTCCCACAAGAAACTACCATTAATACAACTCCATCCAAAATACTCCCAGAACGACTACTACCACCGGCTGATGCCAAAGCAGCTCCATGGCCCTAACCTTTCTTCCTGGCTTGAAGGTTCCTCAGCCTGATCATCCTCTTCATCATCTTCCGGCTCTTGGAACTGCAACAATCTCTGATTCACCAGCTGCCCTTGTTGGAATCTGTCTACGGCCGAGACAGTCTGTAACAAGCTCTCCACCCCGCGTATCAGATCTTCTTTAGACAGGTCCTTCAAAAGGCTTGCTCAATATTTCAGAAAATCACAAGCCTGGTAAATGATTTCACTAGGACTATGTATAAGTTTCTGATCAAAGCAAGCTTTGTTCCTGATTTTCCAGATTGCCCATGAGAAGACAGCAAGACCAGGTACATAAAATTTTTCTCCATTTGGAAGAAATTTCTTAATCCACTTCTAGTACATATTAATAGAATTTGGTATACAATCAGCTCACAAACAAACTCCAACATAACTCTAGACTGCTTTCGCAATCGGGCACAGAAAGAATAAGTGAGCAGAAGACTCATCCTGAGTACAGAAATCACACATTACATTCACATTCCAGTTCCTTTTTTCATGTTATCCCTGGTGAGAGTGGCATTTTGTTCTAGTAGCGAAGAAAAATCTTGATTTTCAGATAAACACTAGCTTTCCAAATATGCTTATTGTGTTTCTGTTGGAGACTACCATGAATCTTTTTATACAAAGATTGGACTGTAAAGCATCCTTGTTTGGAAAAAAAAAACCATCTTGAGCTATCTTTGACAACAGAAAAGGGATATCCCATAATATTTGTCATGATATCTTGCCAATGCTGTTGTTGCCTGTCATCAAAGTATTTTCTAAAACTGAGGTTCCAATTTCTCATTGCACAATTATGAATAGAGACATGCTTATCACTACATATGTTATACATATCAGGAAACATTTCAGCTAAGATTTTCCCATCTAGCCAACAGTCTTCTCAAAACATAGTACTCTTCCCGTCTCCAACAACTCTCTTTCTTCCTATGAGATACAGATTTTTTTTATCTTAAGCAGGTCACTCCAGCAAGGAGAATCTTGTATCGAGTAGAGTACAAACTTACTGTACCTGAAACTTGTGAAGCGATGCTTGTGGGCCGATCCATCCTGGACCTCACGTTCCTTAGCCAACCAAAAGAGTGGATTTCATTAAAAAAACACGAAGAGAGAGAAACTAAACAAATTAGTGAGGCACGGAGGCCTAGAGGCAGACAGATGGTCGGAACTTTTATCAGAGGCTCAGTTTCCTCTCTAATTCGACGTGGCTATCCCTATGCCATACCAAGTCACCTTTAATTTTCAAATCAATTTTTCTTTAGTAGAAACTATTGTATTTTTAGATATAATGCAACAAAATAAGACATTGTATGGATTTTTTTTGGTATTTTTTACTTTTAGAAAACTCAAAATTATGATTTTAAATTTTTTTAATTGCATTAATAAAACGGCATTTCCTACAATTATTTGTGTTAATAATCAATTTTGTTAATATAAAGTGTATAAAAATGTTAAAAATATAAAATATGCTTAATTATACTGATAATACAAAAAAATGTTGAATTTTAAAAATAAAAATGCAAAAATATATCCATGTAGAATCTTTTTTGTTGCATTAATTACAAAAAATGGAATCCGATGTGGATAGCCGTGTCAAATTCGGGATGGAACTAAGCATCTAACCATAATTGAGGGACTAAATTGCACATTTTGAAAGTTGAACAATCACACTGAGCTTTTAACAATAGTTGTTGGATGAAATTGAGTATTTCGCCAAAATAATACTACACAATTGTGGTCAGAGTGACAAGGTCAGAGTGACAATGCGCCGCTGCCCATTTTGAATCTCTGTGCTCCGCCTCTGGGCCACCGGCAAGTTATAAGGTATGGCCTGAAACCACTGACTAATGTAGAGTAATCTGGGCCACTGGCAAGTTTGTAGCCATTAAACCATTTTAAATATATTTTCCCAATCTGAAAATCAAACTACTCAGTCGATCTAGATCATGCCAATCTCCACATCACGTGCACACAGATTGTGTCGGCACAGAAGTTTTGCAACTCAATATTTGGAGGAAATCGGAACTATGTCTATATTCACCAGGGTAAACAAAACTATGACCAAGTTGATTCAGAAATTTACAACTATTTGTACTTTTTATAATATAATGTTACGACTATTAACGTCAGCCCAACCCCACAAGTCGTTCACACATTTTAAATGGGACTAACAACTACCGTCAGGTTCACTTTCACTTTTAGTGAAAAAGCATATAACAAAATGCGGAATCTGCACATTTATACAAAAAAAAAAGAACTCATTTTCCTGTCACGAAAGGGAATGGAATACAACTTTTACATGGGAAGTGGACGACAGAACTAGTACCAGTACCACAGCATATCGCGGTGAAGATCTCTTACCGTTGATCGTTACCTATGTTAAACTCACAAATAAATTGCAGCGATTTCCAAATTTATATCGAAAAAAATTCAAAATCCGTTGGAAAAAATTATCGGTACTTATGATAGAATAGAAACTTACTCTTAAGATTTTGTTATTAAACAAGGTTTTCATAGTTTTTTTTCAAGCAAAGATTTTTCACCAGCTGATACTTGTGAACATCGGACTATTGGAGGCTTGGAGCCTCCAATTCTAGTTTGCAATTGCAAATGCACGTATTAAAAATAATCCTCTACGAATCTGGATCTATATCCCACAAAAAACTTGACTTTTAGTCGCAAATAACAACAATGACAACAACAGGGGCGGATCAAAAATACAGCTTCGAACCGTTCTAATCCCATATTAAACATCTTAATGAGTTTTTTCTATATAATTTATGTAGCCTAAGGTGGCGTTTGATAATCTAGAAATGAAAGGTGAGGTTAAAGATTGAGAACTAGACGGATGGTTGAGATTTAATACGATGAAAGAATGGATGGTCCAAATTTTTCCTTTCCGTTTCCCATTTCCAATCCCAGCCACATTTCTCTATCTCTAAACATCACCTAAAGGGGTCCCTCCACAATAACATTGATTATATCCAGGAAAAAGATATTTGATGTCGTTTTCCAATCAGAAGGAAAAATTGAAGGACCTTTCGCAGTTACCAAGTCCCGTTTGGAACCTTTCACCACTACCGCCAATTGCCAATCCAAAGCAGGAAGCTAAGGAAAGCAACGGAGAGAAGAGTCAGCACGAAATGGAGGAGAACGGCGGCTCCGGCGCCGCTCGGTGGCGCGTCTCCCGGCTTCCCACGGACACACCGCTGGCGGCCGCGGGTAGACTGAGCATCCGCCCGGTGCTCAACCGTGTCTTCTCCTTCGTCGACGCCTCCGGCCCCCGCCCCGTGCTGGTGCTCGGCGGCGGCGACCCCACCGCCTCCGCCTGCTTCCGGACCGCACCGGAGGCCGAGGACGCCATCGTCGACGCGCTCCGCTCCCGCGAGTACAACGGGTACTCCCCCAACGTCGGCGTTCTCCCCGCGCGCAGGTGAGTAGCCAGCCCTGTCCCTTCTCGGCGCACCTTTATTACTCCTATGTCGGTACGAATACCCTTACACCAGAACAGAACAGAGTATTTCAGTTTGTTGTCCATGTAACAAGACCGCCCTTTTTTTTCCTCAAACGGCAGCGCCATCGCTGATTACCTATCTCGCGACCTCCCTTACAAGCTTTCGGCGGATGACATCTACCTTACCTCCGGATGCTGCCAGGCGATCGAGGTCATCGTCTCCGTCCTGGCGCAGCCCGGCTCCAACATCTTGCTTCCCAGGCCAGGCTTCCCGCTGTACGAGGGGCGGACCACGTTCAGCAGCCTGGACGCCCGGCATTTCGACCTCATCCCCGACCGAGGCTGGGAGGTCGACCTCGAGGCCGTGGAGGCTCTTGCTGACGAGAACACCGTCGCCATGGTCATTGTGAATCCTGGCAACCCTTGTGGGAGCGTTTACTCGTACGATCATTTGGCCAAAGTGAGTATGTTTTCACTTCGTTGTATGTGCTCCCGGTTTGTTACAGACTGATGCTGATTTCTACCACTTGAATTGAAATGCGCAGATTGCAGAGACTGCGAGGAAACTTGGCATAGTGGTGATCGCTGATGAGGTGTATGACCATTTGACGTTTGGGGACACGCCTTTCATACCAATGGGTGTTTTCGCGGAGACGGTTCCGGTGATCACCTTGGGATCTATTTCTAAACGATGGCTCGTGCCTGGATGGCGTCTCGGCTGGATAGCGACGTGCGACCCGAAGGGTGTGTTCAAGGAAACCAAGGTGAATCCTTGATCTGTCTTCTGATGCATACTTGTGTTTTCGGTGTTCGCGTTCCATAGTGGAGTGGAGTGTCGATTCGGAAGTTTCTATTCAATTTGCGGGTCAAGGGGTGAAGGATAGGATAATATCTCGACGAGCTACAACCTGTCTAGCTTGAAAGATTCTACTGAGAAATTCTTCGTTCTTAGTTTTGTCTCCATGTATTCAGGAATATGTGATGGTCGGACTTTTTCAGAGGAATGGTTAAGCACTGATGTGACATATCAGTGCAGCCGTTGATTTTCTTTTTCCCAGATGTAGTGAGTTTACTAATAACTAATAGGAATATGGTATCCACAGATTCACAAATCATAAAGCTTCATTGGTTACCACTAGGCAAAGTCAACCTGGTAACCAAATAGCCCATTTGTTATATCATCTGCCGTTCTAGTCGGTAGACTGTCACATTGTCTTACATGCTACTTTCTGATTTGAGGCTGCTGAGAGAAATCTTCCGAGTATTTTAGATCCTTTTTCTGAAACACATTGTGGAATGTGCATTGATACAATTTGCAAAAATATAATTCTTGTGTATTGTACTCCTATATGCCAAGATGTCTTTGATAATTTAACATGTTTTTTACTGATTCTAAATTTGTCAAAGCATTGTACTATGATATCGTCATTGTGAACTATCGCGCCCGAGTAAGTAACCCAGCACAGGTTACTTGCATCAACCTGGGCCTCATGTCGTTTATGTTTATGGTGTCATATTCATTTCCATTGGTAATAATAGAACTGTTAGAAACTGGAATCATGAAACTGTAAACGTTATCACTATGTATTCATAATCTCAGATTTAGATAATACTGGCTGATTCTTGTCTATTGTTACCTGCTCCATTTATAGTATACGACAAAGTATTTAGTTTTGTCAGACTAATATATTAATCATGTTGTTAATTCAATTGTACGATACTCTCTGATTCAATTTATGACCGCACCTTCTGTGACAGGTTTGCCAATCACTTGAAAACTATATTAACATCACAAGTGATCCTGCAACATTTATCCAGGTATTTATATATGTATTTATTCAACAATACATTTTGCTTACACATTTTTGAAACAAAATTTAATTTACTGGTGAAGAAGCTTGTGTTTTAAACTGATGTCTAGCACTCTGGCTCCCCTTGTCTGACAGGGTGCACTCCCGCAAATAATAGCCAACACCAAGGAGGACTACTTCAATAAAATAAATGATCTTTTGAGGAAGTGTGCAGATATATGTTATAGTAAAATAAAGGAGATCAAGGGCATTACATGCCCTCACAAGCCAGAGGGATCAATGTTTGTAATGGTAACGAAATGCAATGAATAATATGCTGTAGACAAGAATTTTCATCAGAATATTAGGTCACGCTGATTTTAATTTTACAGGCAAAATTGGATCTCGCTTGTTTGGATGGCATCCATGATGATGATGACTTCTGCTGCAAATTGGCAAAAGAGGAGTCTGTTATTGTGTTGCCAGGTACTTGGAACTTCTGTAGTTTCAGGGTTATTTTTCTTTAGTTACAAATGGACTTCTTTTCTATCTTAATGAAAGGGCAATGCTCCTGCCCCAATTTCAGAGAAAAATAAGTGATGTGCCCTGCAAATTAACCTTATGATCTCTAGTTCAAGTATTAGGTCTTCTGTGCTGTTGACACCCAAAATTTGTATCTTGAAAAGACCGAAAATTCTGGTTTTTTAAACCGGACGCTCCGGTTTGGTAGGCCGAATATGGTAGAAAATATATAAATTTCGTCCTATAGTGATTATTTCGCAAGAATTGTTTTCCAACATGTTTTTAAGGATGTGAAAGATATTTTTAAAGAAATTGACTAAATTCTACTAAAGAAGAAAAAAAAGTGCTTAAAAAGACATCAAGATGAAGCCAAATCTATGATTTGAAGATTTCAGAACGTAGCCCTCGTTGAGGCCATCAAAACGGATATGTGGATCATTTAAATCAGAGATCGAACAAGAAAATCACAGGCCTTAACAAAAATAGCTGTGACAGGGCTGAAGACTCCAGTCCATAGCCGGAGACTCCGGCCTATCTCTTTTTGAAATCAAATTTTAGACCACCGGAGTGTCCGACAATATGCCGAAGTGTCAAGTACCGGAGTGTCCGGCCTAGGCCCAGAGTATCCGGTACCCAAAGTCATTTTTTGGTACTTTTTAAGCCAAATCGGATCTAATCTGTTTTTTAATTAATAGAATTCGTGGTTCTACGGGATAAAACCATCTCGCTTTTATATAAGAAGGACCAAGGCCGATTGAGAGAGACTCCCTCCAATCGTCTACCAAATATGTCTTTTATCTCTTTTACCCTATCTCTGTTTCAAAACCTAATTTCTATTCTTCCTTCGTCTCGACGACAAATGAAGGCGATCTGACTGGCCTGTCGAGCCCAGATCAACCCTAGAAAGATCTCGCTTCGACGGGATCCCTTTCGAGCTTGATCTTTCAGGTGCCGTTGTGATCGCAACCAGACGATCTCGTCGTTCTGCACACAAACATGTGCATGGTGTGTTGATTCGGATCTTTTCGACGTCAACATGTACATTTTATTTTATTAGCTCTGCCACTTTTTTTGGGGCGGTGGTGGAGGGGCGGTGGGGGTTGGGGTAGCTCTGCCACTTTTGTTACCCAGCACAGAAACCTACTGCACCTGGCAATTCACCACTCAGTATTTTACAAGGATGTTGTATTTAGCTAAAATTCATGTATAAAGAAAAGGGCCAAATAATTAACAACGAATCAATAATTCTGAGAATAGGTATGACTACTCTGGTACCCTCCTTCCATATTCTGCATTGACATACAGGGATATTTTTGCAGGAAGTGCGCTAGGAATGAAAGATTGGATTCGCGTCGCTTTTGCTACTGATCCAACGGGTCTTGAGGATGCCCTTGAAAGGATGAAGTCATTTTGCCAGAGGCATGGTAATGTGGAGGCATAAACACAGGGATGGATAAAGATATTGCACTACTGTGGTGAATCTGCAACTATCGTTGGGTCACCAAGATGTCGGTGGTGGTGGTGGGGGGTGGGTGTGGGGGGGGGGGTGTTCTGTTCCTTCTCAGCTTGGGCAGTTGGGCTATTATTTGTGGAAATAAATTATGAGAGGCATGGTCTCTCACAAACCAAGTAAAACAAGTTTGTTTCCATTATTTGTGTACAACATATTTTATGAAAAATGTGGAAACTGCTCCTTTGTACGTAGCATGCTTGATGTGCCGTCTGCAAAACATTTAGCCCCCTTTGGAATGCAAGAGTTTCACAGAAATCATATAGGAATTTTATAAAAATCAGTTCATTTTTTTCAAAAAAAAAATAGAAATCAGTTCAATTTCATAGGAAAACATATGATTTAAGAAAAATTCCTTTGTTCCAATGGGGCCTTATCTGTTTTGTTCATACATATTTGCTCTAAGATGGAACGCCTATCTTAAGGTAATCCAGTATCAAATTGACTACTTTGCCAACTCTTTTATTTCCTAAAATACCATTATATTTTAGAATCTATATATAAAAGAGAAGATAAAGTGCATTTGAAGTGCAAAGAAGTGATCCGCACAGTTCTAACACTGCAAAGTACAAGAATGTTTCACAATCCTAGTGCAAAAATGCGGAACGATTCGTAGCAAGTCGACCTCAAAGAGATTCAGATTTTTATAGATTGGTATTGAGTTACTTGATTCAAGTTTAATCTAAAACAATTCTGCTTGCTAAACGCACCTTATGTTCAACTTCGACATCCTGTAATGGTACGCATTCAAACCACTTATGCCAGGAACACACAATTATCAAACTTACCTGGCGCAAATTTAAACAGATTGCTGCTACTGCGCTGGTCCCACCTGCCGCTCTGCCCCCACAAGTCAGCAAACTCCCTTCAGCAGCCCCCAGGAGAGCCAGTCAACCGTGCGCACCAAAGCGTCAGCGCGATCTCGAATTCCCCTTCCCCACGGCCTCATCCCAACGGCTATATTCTGGTCGAGCGTCATTGACAAGTGGGCCCTAGGGTCTCTGACCGCGCTTTCCCATCTTTTTACAACTTCGAACGACAGGAAGGCCCAAACAAAGCCCACGCCGATCAAAGCAGGCCGAGCCAAAGCCAATCCAAGCGAAGCAAACCGTCGAGCACATGGAGGCCATGGCCGTGGACGCGCCCTCCTCGCCGGCCTCCGCGAAGCTCCCCTCGCCCCCCTACCACCACCTCGCGTCCCCGGTGGAAGCCGTGACGCCGCCGCCGAAGGTGCGGTCCCGGTCGCCCCTGCCGTCCCCGCTGCAGGTGTCCGGGG
>BCLH01002896.1:20103-38333 GCA_001602315.1 Zoysia pacifica
GCCGAGCCAAAGCCAATCCAAGCGAAGCAAACCGTCGAGCACATGGAGGCCATGGCCGTGGACGCGCCCTCCTCGCCGGCCTCCGCGAAGCTCCCCTCGCCCCCCTACCACCACCTCGCGTCCCCGGTGGAAGCCGTGACGCCGCCGCCGAAGGTGCGGTCCCGGTCGCCCCTGCCGTCCCCGCTGCAGGTGTCCGGGGGCAGCTCGCTGCAGGAACTGCTCCTGCTGTCCCCGCCGCCCCCGAGCTCGCGCCGCCACCGGTCGAGGACGCGGGGCGCGGGGTTGGATGACAGCCTCGAGATGGCGGCCGGGACGCCGACGCCGCCGAGGCGGAGGCGGCGCGGGGCCGGGGAACAGTGCGCCGCGCCCGCGTTGGCGTCCCCGCGGAACATGCGCCGGGCGAGGCGAAGGCTGGAGAAGGAGGTGGAGGTGGAGGAGGACGCCGCCGCCAGGAAGGCGCGCAGGAGGAAGTCCACCAGGGCATTGGCGCCTAAGGCTGCCGTGGTGGCAGCGGACAAGTCAGTGCCGGCCGAGAAGGGGGAGGGCACAAGCTTGGCTCTTGTCCTAACTCGTCCAGATGCGACTCGCGGTAAGCATAATGACGACCTCTAGAGTCTAGATCCATTCGATTCATCTGTAGGATTGCCATTTCAAGAAGGAAATCACTATTGCGAATGTTCTGCTGGAGTACACCCGAAGAGTTGCTTATTTCAAATTCGCTAAGCCCATCATTCTAATTATTCCTGTTTAAAGGCGCAGGAACTGACTTCGTGGAACAATCTGGCTGGGATGGTCTCTGGGAAAGGACCGTTGAGTTAGTGATGTGGAGGAACGTGGCCAAATCGGCGCTATGGTTTGGGTGTGGATCCATGTTCTTCTCTTGCTCGTGTTCAAGGGAGATAACCTTCAGGCATGTGAACTCTGATACTAATTTTTACCTCCAGTTTCCAATTTTATGAATCTGCTTTTGTTGTAATCTCATATACTGAAATTCTGATGATGATGATGATGATGATGTGCAGCCCCATCTCGGCTCTTTGTCACCTAGGCGTTGTGATCTTGGGATTGGCCTTCTTCAAAGATTCAGTTCCTCAGAGGCAAGACTTAATACTGATTTAAATTGTTTGTCCATCTGGATGATTGATTCAGAGAAAGTAACATAAGCTTGCAATTCTGTAACAGACCGCAGGTTGAGAAAGGGAGGAGCTTCCAGCTGACGGAAGAAGATGTGCTTCGTGCTTCCCGAGCTGTGCTTCCTGTTGCAAACTCCATGATATCTACAGCACAAGTGATCTTCTCTGGTGAACCCTTGATGACTCTCAAAGTAAGACTCCAATTTGGTTCATAGTTCACAACACTGCAAGAGACATTGTTCCCCTGAATAATTTAGGAGTCTGTGATTGCTGCAATGTTAGGTATTACCTGTTCTTCTTTTCGGTGCTAAATATGGGAGTCTGGTTACAGTGTGGAGGCTTATAGCTGCAGGTACAGTCAAATACACATTGAACAAGTAGCCATTCATTGCATTATTGCCGGTGTATTGCGACTCTAATGTAACACCATCTTGTGTTTCGTTGAAAACTGCAGGATTTTTCACAAGTTTTACTGTCCCAAAGCTATATAGCTGCTATTCCAGTCAAATTCATATCAGAGGTGGATTCACTTGCTTCTATTAACATTACATTCTTTCGTGTCTGTGGCAATCAATCAGGAATAAGGCTGAATTTCCTTATTCTTTTTCCTTAGCTGAGATTTTGAGGGACCGGATCCTAGAAGCATGGAAGTCTTGCCCTCGTAAGAAACTTGTTGCAGCCACAGCAATCACAATGTGCTGGAATATGTTTAGTGTGAAGACACGTGTCATGGCAGGTATTTTTAACTGGTACAGGGTGACACAGTTGGCATATTCCATACATGTGATCAATTGCGCAGTTTTAATGAACCATGAGATTTATTCGTTTGTTTATATCAATTTTGCAGTTTAACCAAATTCATCAACTGCATTTAAAACCAGTTTCTGGAAGTTATGAAAACCAAACAGGATGATCCCATGTTACAGGAAGTTATGAAAACCAAATAGTATGAATCCCATGCCCAAGATAGCATTCTGATATTGAGCAATTGCCACCTCACTCCACCATTTGCTCTAGTTAGTATTGCTTTACTGAACTGAAAATTAATTGGTGGTTCCTCTATATGGCCTTCGTTATATGATTAGTGAACTGACAGCTTCTAGCGCAAAAATCTAATTTCAAATATTGCATGATTTGCTTGTATGTCAATATGCACATGGTTTGCTTGTATGTCAATATAATTACTATGGAGTATTTTCTATGTGCAGCCTTTATCTCACTTGTAGTACTGCGCTACAATCAGAAGTACCGTAAGGGTGACATAAGCATGGAAGTTGGAGGTTGCCAAGAAGATCAAGATCAGATTATGGAGATGGACGAATAAATGTTTTTACTACTTTGTACCGTAGGAATCATGACTTCTATGAGGAACGGTAGCAGCTTTTCTCACCTGTGAGGTCTATACTATTTCTGCTATTGGTTCCACGCCTAGTGGTTCTACTAGCTACAATGTATTTTACTCCACTAATCTGTACCGAATACTCATGACTTATTTGAGGAATGGTAGCAGCATTTCTTACATTCTCTTACTACTACTACAACAACAACAACAAAGCCTTTAGTCTCAAGCAAGTTGAGATAGACTAAAGATGTAACCTCAAGAGACGACTAAAAATAAGCAACAACCAGCAATCAAGGTTCAGGCACGTGAATTGTTAGCCTTTACGAATTTCTATCCAAAGCTAACTCTTTGACGATATTATAATTCTTCAGATCTCTCTTTACAGACTCTTCTCAGGTAAGTTTGGTCTATCTCTGCCTCTTTTCACACCGTTTGGTCGACTTACTATCCTGCTACGAATCGGTGGCTCTTGTGGTCTTCGTTGAATATGTCTGAACTACCTCAAACGATGCTGCACAAGTTTCTCTTCAACAGGTGCCACTCCTAATCTCTCGTATGTCATCGTTTTGGACATGATCTCTCCTCGTGTGGCCACACATCCATCTCAACATACGCATTTCGGCTACGTGTAGCTGTTGGACATATCGCTTTTTCGTAGTCCAATATTCTGCTCCATAAAGCATGGCAGGATGAATTGCAGTCCTATAAAATTTACCTTTGAGTTTTTGAGGCATCCTACTATCACATAGGAATTCAAAAGCTTGACGCCACTTCAACCATCCAACTTTAATTCTATGACTTACATCCTCATCAATATCTCCATCTTTTTGCAACATTGAACCCAAATAATAGAAAGTGTTCTTCTTGGTATCACCTGGCCATCAAATCTAACATCTCTCTTCAACTGCGGTAGCATTGAAATAACACCTCATATACTCTGTTTTAGACCTACTAAGTCTAAAACCCTTTGACTCCAAAGCATGTCTTCATAATTCTAACTTCTGGTTCACCTCTATCCTACTCTCATCCACTAGCATCACATCATCCGCAAAGAGCATACACTAAAGAATGTTCTCATGTAAGTCTCATGTGATCTCATCCATCACCAAAGTAAAAAGATAAGGACTTAGAGTCGACCCCTGGTGTAGTCTTATATTAATTGAAAACTTATCGGTGTCTCCATCACTTGTTCAGATACTTGTCATGACATACTTGTACATATCCTTAACGAGGTTAATATACTTTATTGAGACTTTGTGCATTTCCAATGCCCACTATATAACGTTTCTATGCATTTTATCATAAGCCTTCTCTAGGTCAATGAAGACCATATTCAGATCTTTCTTCTGTTCTCTGTATCTCTCCATCAGTTACCTTGATAATTGCCTCCGTAGTGGATCTCTCGAGCATAAAACCAAATTGGTTTTGGGTGACTCATTGATCTCTGTAGACGGTGCTTAATAACCCTCTCCCAAAGCTTCATTGTGTGGCTCATTAAATTTATCCATCGATAGTACAACTTTGCACATCTCCCTTGTTCTTAAAGATCGGTACTAAAGTACTCCGCCTCCACTCGTTAGGCATCTTGTTTGATCGAAAGATGAGATTGAACAACTTGGTAAGCCAAACTATTGCTACATCCCCAAGACATCTCTACACTTCAATGAGAATCCCATCCGGACCCAACGCTTTACCTCATTTCATCTTTTTCAAGGTCTCTTTTAACTCGGATTCCTGAATCCTTCTCACAAAGTGCATATTTAAGTCATCGGAAGAGATATCCAACTCAATGGATGAGCTCCCACTATCTTCGTTTAAGAGTGTAGCGAAATACTCTCTCTATCTTTCTTTGATCTCTTTATCATTTACTAACAGACGCTCTGCTTCATCCTTAATGCATTTAACTTAGGTGAGATCTCTAGTTTTCCTCTCTCGGCTTTTGGCTATTTTATAAAAGTCTTTTTCTCCTTTCATGTCTAGTTGATGGTACAAGACATCAAACATCCGACCTCTTGCCTCACTCACCGCTCGTTTTGCGGTCATTTTTGCTATTTTATATTTCTCTATGTTGACCACGCTTCTATCAAGGTGTACTTGCTTAAAGCACTATTTTTTCTCTTTGATAGCCTTCTGGACATTTTTGTTCCACCACCGTGTGTCTTTGGCTTCACGTCTGGCTCCTCGAGTCACACCAAGCTCCTCTGAGGCTATTTTTCTACTGCAAACGGTCATCTTCAATCACATAACATTTGTATCATCTTTTGCCTGTCAAGAGGCTTCTTTGATAACCTTTTCCTTGAAAGTATGTGTTGCATCTTCTTTAAGCTTCCATCACTTTGTCATTTTTACCTTGATTTGCTTCCTCCGTAGAGAACGCAACTAAAAGCGAAAGTCTGCAACCACAAGTCTATGCTGAGATACCACACATTCTTTTGGTATCATCTTACAGTCTAAGCAAGCATGTCTATCTTTCCTTCTCGTTAAGATAAAATCAATCTGGCTACAGTGAGGACCACTCTGAAAGGTTACTAAATGAGAAGCTTTCTTTCTAAAACAGAAGTTCGCAACAATCAAATCGTAGGCCAAGGCAAAGTCTAAAACCCCCTCCCCTTCTTGATTTTAACTTTCGTAGTTGAAACCACTATGCACCTTCTTAAAGCCTACGCTAGAAGAGCCAATGTGCCCATTTAAGTCTCCTTCTATAAAGAGCTTCTCAGCGATAGGCACACTACTGACCATCGCATCCAAATCCTCTCAGAATTGCTTCTTGACACCCTCATCCAGACCTATTTGAGGGGCATAAGTACTAATTACATTCAGAACTAAATCTTCAATAATCAGCTTCACTAGAATAATCCTATCTTCGTGCCTTTTGATGTCCACCACGCCATCTTTAAACCTCTTGTCGATCACAATGTCTACCCCATTTTTTGCTATCAATGTCCTCGTGTACCAAAGCTTGAAACCGATATCTTCTATCTCCTTTGTCTTTTGACCCTTCTATTTCATCTTCGGAACATAAAAAATATTCACACGTCGTCTAATCATAGCATCGACTACCTCTCAAAGCTTACCCGACAGCGACCCTATATTTCAACTATCTACCCGCAATTTATAAGGCTCGACTAGCTTCCTTACCCCTCACACTAGCCGAGTCAAATGCGAAGACCCTTGCTCATTTTCCACTACACTCGGGCGACAGTGTAGCGCGTCACTAAAGATGCGACGGCCCGATCTTTGCACACTTGTTACCGCATCCAGATCACGATACGACGCACCACTAAAGATGTGGTGACCCGACCTTTGCTCATTTTCCGCCATACCTAGGTTCCGGCATAGCGCGTCGCTAAAAGGATTACGCCCCAACGAAATTCTTTGAAGTTTCATTTCTATGTGAATGGCTAAGACAGTTGTTGGCTCATCACGCCTAACACAGCCCACTAAATTACCTGGGCTTGATACCGGCTATGTCATGGCAACATAAGTAAAACCTCCACTCATGTTAGAAAGCATAAGCGGAGTACCCTCCTCCTTTATCTGGGCTTGGGACCGGCTATGTTAAACATTCTACTATTTCTGCAAAATAACTTCGTTCTAAAATATAAGCATTTTTAAATTTCAATAAAGTCAAAAATTTTAAACTTCTACTACTAATATTAAAAAAACTACATAATTTTTAATATAAAAATATAATTTGTTATAAAAGTTTATTTAATGATGAATTAAAAAATATAATGTTTATATGATAAAATATTATTAATTATATATTATTAGTGATTGATAGAAATTTGACTTTGACTAAACTTAGAAATGTTTATATTTTAAAACAGAGGAAATACAATACTACCTCTGTCTCAATAGAAGTATATTTTTAGCTTTTGTTAACTATGGCTTTGACCAATAATTTATATAGATTGAATTAAATTTAAAAACCTAGTATTTGTACTTTCAAATACATTAAAAGAAGCACTTTCATAATATATATAATTTATATTATTAAAACTAATTAAATATATCAAAATCATTGCTCAAACTTATAGTCAACAAAATATAGACTTCTATTGGACGAAGTGAGTATATTGTTGCAAAAGATCTATTGTTGCGCTAGCTATTGGATCTATTACAGCCGGAATTTGGATACATTCCCTGACCGAAGTTTGATCATTTGATGTGCTACGTTAAATGGAGAACCAAAGAGGCCCAGCCCAACTGCTCAAGAGCATGGGAATTCTTTGGCACTCGCAACAAGCCAACAACTCAGCAGAGGATCCATTTCCCAGCGGCGCGGGCCGGCCTGGCAAGGCCACTGGTGACGCGCGCATGGCCCCCTCTCTCCGGTTCTCAGTTCTCACCCTCCAGGGCGCGACGACGGCGCCATCTTCGGCGGGCACCTTGCCCCGGCCGGCATCAGCAACCCTGATCGGTGGGTCACGGGGAGAGGGGCGTCCTCCCCGCTCAGCACGGCACCGCTTGCGGAGGAAGCGAGCAGATGGCGACCCGCCGCTTCCTCCTCCTCCAGAGCCGCAGGTACGCCGCCTCCGCCAAGGACATGGTCCTCTCCTCCCTCCGCGTACTCTCCTCCCATCCACCTAGTACGCCTCCGCCACTATCCCCAGACCTCCACTCCATCAACCCCGCTCCCGATGCCGCAGCATCGCCTCATCCTCCTCCTTGTCCACGGCCGCTGCCTACATCCCTCCTCTCGGCTGCCGACCGCCTCCGGGGGGTCTTCCTCCGCAAGCCCCCCGGCCGCGCGGCGCTCCACAGCGCGCTCTCCTCCACGGGCCTCGACGCCGCGGCCGCCCTCGCGCCGGAGGTGCTCTCTGACGTCGTCAACGCTGGCGAACTCAGCGGCGCTGCCACTGTTGCCTTCTTCGACTGGGCGGTCAGCAATTCCCAGCCGGCCCCGTCCGTCCACACCTGCAACATCGTCATCAGGGCGTTGGGGAGGAAGAAATTTTTCGACTTTCTCGACGACGCCCTGAAGATCATGCGCAAAAGCAGCGTCTTTCCGGACCTGACCACACTGGAGATCATCATCGATAGCCTAGTTGCGGCCAGACATGTCAGCAGGGCCATTGAAGTGCTCAGTACCGACGAATTTGGATTTGGAATTGGGAAAGCTTGCCACAAAAAAGAGGCCTTGACAACCCTCATCAGATGCCTTTGCCGGAGATCACATGTAGGCCTTGCCAGCTCCCTCTTACTGGCCGCTCGTGAGGAGTCCCTTGGTCTTGATAACCATGCGTACAATGAGGTGATGGGTGGCTGGGCGAGGTTTGGGAGGGTCGATAAACTGGAAAAATTTTGGGCAAAGATGCTGGAGGATAGGCTGGTACCTGATGAAGCTTCACATTGTCATCTAATCGAGGCGTTTGGGAGAGCAGGGAAGGCTGAAGAGGCACTCAAGGTGTTTGAAAATATGGTTCAAGAGGGATATGGTCTGAGTACAAAGGCCTACAATGCAATTATTTTAAATTTTGCATCTGTTGGCGATTTGGACAGATGCATGAAGTATTACAAGGATATGGTGGATAAGAACTGTCCTGCAAACATCGATACATACTTAAAGCTGATTACAGTTTTTCTAAGAGAGCGCAGGGTGGCTGATGCGCTTCAACTGTTTGATGACATGCTGGCTCAAGGAATTCGACCAAATACTGGGGTGATTACGTCTTTCATTGAGCCACTGTGTACATTTGGGCCCCCTCACGCAGCATTGATGATATATAAAAAGAGTAGGAAGGCTGGTTGTGTAATATCCTTGAAAGCATATAAGCTTTTGCTTGAAAGGCTTGCTAGATTTGGGAAGAGCGGCACTATTTTGAAGCTTTGGGCGGAGATTCAAGAGTGTGGGTATCCATCCGATAAGGAGATTTACGAGTTTATTGTAAATGGTTTAAGCAATGTGGGTAAGGTTGATGCTGCTGTGTCTGTGGTGGAAGAATCAGTTCGGAATGGCTTCTGTCTCGGGAGAGTTGTGTACAGCAAGCTGAACAAGAAGTTGTTGGAGATGAACAAAGTTGAGACTGCATACAATTTATTCAAGAAAGTCAAAGAAGCACGTGCACTTTCTGTTTCTCACAACTATTGCCGTGCTAATGGTTGGCATTACTGAGCGATTGTTCTAATGTTTAATGGTTTGCTACTTCCTTTGGTGAGAGCTGGGAGCAAATTTGTATGCTGTTGTGCTGAAAAGCCTAGTATTCTATGGCATGGTGAAAGGCAGAAGGGTAAGTTTTTACTTTTTAGTTATTACTTTGATGTGCATATCATTCCCACTGGATGTTTCTGTGTGATGGAAAAGCTAGGTTAAGCTAATGGGATAGAATGCACTGAGTAGAACAGAACACTTTACGCCATTAACTTACTACATATTCTCAGTCATTTATTATTCGGCTGTCTTATTTGCTCTTTTTGTAAATTAAGCAGCATTTATGAAAGAAAGTATCAGCTACAACCTGAATTGAGAGAATTTGGTTTCAGAAAGCTGCTAAAGAAGCAGCACGCTGTGTCTGAAACATAGAATTTGACCCTATACCTTTTGTATTTGTGCAATTTCAGAAGCCTCAATGTTACTGTTAGGTACATAGTTTTTTTTTCAGGCATGCACTGTGAAAGAACAGATTACCTGTGTCAAAATCATCCCCAGTAACACTGCCGTTTAGTTTTGTTTTAAACATTGTCGTTCATCTGCAGAAAAATCACGAGGTTGGTTCAACCATGTTCATGCAACTACCTTTCTCATGGTATACCTTTTTCAGGAAGGCTAGTTTGAAAAATAACTGTGAAATGTGTATGTTAAAGACTCAATCTTGGCATCAGCATCTAAGTGAGCAATCCGAAGCTGATGCCCAAAGAAACAGTTTATTTGTTGAATCAACTGCCAGTTGTTTGAGAACACCTCTGGATGCCTTCCAGAGAACAAGCTTGGTAAAGGTTGATCAGACTGGCTGAGATGGACGATTTCAGTATCTTCAGTTCTTCACAGATCACAGGCTTCTGAATGACGCCGTTGTGGGTCCAAGTGACAGGCAACATGCAATTTCAGGAGTGAGAATGGACTCGACTTTGAGCCTGAAGCTAAATATTCTGAAACTTAATTAAACTCCGTATGTACACGTATTGCAATCATAGAATCAGTTGCCTCCATGGAAATGTACTTTGCCTTGTTGATCAGTATAATCATCAATCTTACATGTCTTAATGGATGTGCATGAGCTTCTCTATTGATTTCTCATTTTTCACTTAGATATTGAACTCCAATTTAAACTATTTTACGGTAGTAGGTTTGAGCTCCAATCTGGAATTTCTCATTATGTAAAATACATATTTGCAAAATCACTATCACCTACTCCCTCCGTTTAAAAATATAAGCATTTCTAAATTTAATCAAAGTCAAACTTTTTAAACTTTAACCACTAGTAATATAATTAATACTCTCTCTGCCTGAACTACTAAGTTTTTTAAAATTATAAATCATTCTTATTTTTTGACACATTTTTTTTCTCTTCTTAATATATCTGCACTCTATCTCTATCCGCTTTGTTTTCAGAACATCTCATTTTTTTTCAAATTTTTTTAATTTTGTTGTCTAGCTTCAAAATAATTTATAATACCCTATAAAAATTATATTTTTCGGATTCATCATAAAATAAATTTTTATAAATTAATTTTTATATTAAAAATTATGTAATTTTTTAGATACTATTAAGTAAAAGTTTAAAATTTTTACTTTTATTCAAACATAAAAATGTTTATATTTTAAAACGTATGTAGCACTAATAGTACGATAATAATCCATTTGAATGGGTCTCACTTCATTCTTTAGGCGCATCTAAAGAGACTCGCTTTCATTGATGGAGTTTTTTTTTTCGCTTTCATTGATAGAGTTGTTTTTTTTGGACGGCCTGACCATGAACCAACAAAAGCAGCAAGCAAGAAATTAATAGATCCAGACAAATTTTTTTATTTTTTTCTCTTATCTTTCATTCCCAGTTGACTGTACACGCTGATAGGCTGGCCCACATGTCAGTGGTACAGTCGTGCAAGGCTGCAGAGGATCCTGGTCCGCCCTCTCTGTTTAGTCATCTTCTCCCGACCAGGCCTGGCCACCGTCGTCGCAGCCGGAGAGGAAGACAATGCCGTGCTGCCCGACGGTGCTCAGCGCGGCGGCCGCCGCCGCTAGCAGGACGCCGTCATGGCTTCACCGGCTGCACGTCAAAGAAGGCCTTTCCTTCCCGGCCCACCTCCAGATCGACGATCTCCTCTACGGAGGCCGGTGGCCCCAACTTCCCCCGCTCCAACCTCCTCCCCCGCATCCTTCCTCCAATGACCACATCGACCCCGTCCCCATCATGGTGGTACCGCCTTCCAAGGCCACCAAGCCCAAGCAGCAGCAGCAACGGCCGCCGCGTAACCCCTCGCGGCCAAACCCTAGCTCTAGCAATCCCCCGCAACCCCAGCCGCAGCTGCAGCTCACTGCCGTGATCTCCGACGTTTTCGCTGTCCCGTGCTCCGTCCCGCTGGACATCCCGCCACTGAAGGCCTTCCGCAAGCAGTCCAGGCCGCGCCCAAGAACTGACGACCAGCCTGCCCCTGCTCCGCCCGGCCCCCTCAAGGAGAAGAAGGACAGGACCGCCAAGGCAAAGAGGCGCCGCCGGGCCGAGCGCACCGGGGATGCCGATGGCGAGAGGTGCAGCCGGACTGACGTCACCGTTATTGACACCAGCACCAAAGGCTGGAAGGCCGCTAAGGTGCTCATACGCAGGGGCGACGTCTGGAAGGTCCGCGACAAGAAGCCGTCTGCTACATCCGAACATGAGGATGCCCTCGCCAAGGGCAAGAGAAGGGCTGGCCTTGTCTCCAAGTTGCAGAGAGATAGGGAGAAGGAGAAGCTGAAGGAGAAAGAAGCAACATCATCAGTGAGTTCTCTTTCATCCCCTCCTTGTCCTTCGAAGTTTATATAAGCTATTTGATAACTTTGCTTGTAGAAATTATTATTTTTGAAGAAATGTAGCTTGCCTCTAGAACAGAGTATAGAAGTATTGAGATCATATTTATTCTGGTTGTTATTTTTAGAGTAATGTTCGTGCTTGCCTGATCTTTTTGTGGTGTCATTGTGGCATCTTGATCTGTGCAACCTGGTAAACCGATGGCACCAATAGCTTAGTTCCTCTGGTCATTGGCCCCTTATATGAAATGATGTCTTGTTCATCAGTGGATGCTGTAGGCTAGCGCCGCTGGAGCTGTCCTGGGAGCTTAACTGATTGCTGACTGAGATCACTTCACTCTATTGTTCTTGTGTTTAAACCTTGTTAAAGTTGGATGGGTTCTCCTATAGAGAAATCAGTTAGTTAACAATATGTTGCTCTTCTCATCAAAATTTAAACAAAAATTAAAAAGCATTATAGTGTACTGCTGTTTTCTAAAATAGCACAGTTTTCGAAGAAACAGATCATGGTATAGCAGTACAAAAGCTACCATTGGCCATTCTCCATTGCTTTTTCTAATTAGGAATGATTGATTAGATCATGTCATTCAATAGAACAGAGTGGATTGATAATAGAAATCTAACGAACCACATACAATCTCATGGTGTTCTTGATATTGATTTTCGAGCAACTTGAATGAGCATGTTTTGTTTGATGATTATAAATCGATGGAGCTACTGGTTGGTGTTGCTTTGTTTGTCATTAGTCTGAGTGCTTTTATGAGAACCTAAATCAATCCCTTGTTCCCCATGTTAGTTGCACTGAAAATAGAATGGTTATTATTATTTGAGATAAAATATTCAGAGATTTTAGGAGTGGTCCTCAAGAGGCTGTTAATTGATCGGGATTTTGATCCATTCCCTGGAAAATAACTTTGCAGTTTGACTTGATAAAGTGCCCCCTCTGGTCATAAAAAGGGTGCTGTTTTGGATGTGTGCATTTTTTTTTCTCGATCTTGGTTTATTTCTGAGTTATGTGTTGTGCTTACTTCAGGGAAACATTGATGCTGGAACTGATTTTGTTATGAAAGAATCAGAGGATCCCATCCAAGCTCCGATTAGGTAAACTTGATTTTCTCTTTCTGGTGTTGAAGTCCTCTGCTGTTACACCCTGAAATTACATAATTGATGCCAATTCTGGCATGTAAAGAAATTTTCTCTTGCATGAACATTGCAGATCAGCTTAAATGCTCTGAAGCAGAGCCAAAAGGATGGAATCCAGCAATTCTTTAATCCGAGGCATTAAAAAGAACCCTGTAGGTGACCTGGGAGGGAATTAAGGCCAAGAACGGCATACAGACAGCATTGTCATTACATTGGGATTAGCATATTCAGTTTTGATTATTCTTCTATTTATCTGTTTGGTGCCATTATTGATCCTTACCAGATGTTCCAAATTCCAATTGCGAACATCTGGCCTTCTGAAAGCTGGGAGGTTACCCATGTTTTTTTTTTCTATAGTTGTGTGGAAAAAGTTTCATGGTCATCTGAATGTTGTTGCCGTTCTGATCCATCTGGTCTGTTTCGCTTTGTCGATCGTGTACTGCAACTCAGTCTGGATATGTAAATGGAATGTTTATATCGGTTGTGCGGTTGCTGTAAAATTCCACATTTTTTCCATTGCGGTGGTTTCGTTTTGTGCAGCGTTGAGGCATAATTGCCGTACAGGAAGCAATTGCCCTTGCGGCTTCTATTAATTTGAGTCAGGAAGGTAAAATGTTTGATTTTTTTTTAAACTCTACTAGTGTTGTTTTGCAGACAGATGGAGGGAGCTGAGCTTGACAATCTGATGGCACATAGCAATTCTTTTGTATGCTGATAACTTGTAGCTTGGATCCATTTGATAAGAGCTTAGGTGATTCTTTTTCTTGTCGAAGCATACGTTTCCTGGACATGATATATGGCACTGAGTATGTCGAATATTTTTACAGTATACACCGTGCACTTTGATCATTACATAAATTTTCTTGGCACCATTGTTTGCTTTTGCAAGAATAGTGACTCAAAACAATTGTCACTGAATTTTTTTCTTATACTTTTCACACTTTAATGCATTCTAATCTTTTATTTCTCATAACGTCTCAATACTGTTACAAAATGCTTGATAAGGGTAACGCCACCAATTTCCCCTTGTCTTTTTTGGTGCTCCCATGCATATCGTATTTATTCCGCAGATTTCGCTGCATGCACTGAAGTCATTCAAGAGGTCATCAGTATCTTACAGAACAAGGAGCTTGCAGCATTGTGAAACCTGTGCCACATCATGTCAGCATCAGCTTCGTAGGATCGGCTTCTCTTAATTTGGTCTAGTCTAGCTAACCTTCTCGCTAGCTATCTGTGTAATGTGACACTAAACTGTATTTTGGTATCTGAGGTATCATTGGTCAAATAATGAGGATGGTAGGGCTGTTTCTGTCATGTTATAGTATGTACATATGGTGATGTGATGCTTTTAGCTAGCATACCAACTAGTGACATTCATTGAGGAATCTGGATTGCTTCTTGGAATTGGTCTAGTTCCTTTATTCTGCCATGTATTTCCTGCAAAGTTGTGGTTTATCATCTCATGCAGAGTTCCTCCTGTTCCTATGTGATGATGAAGCTCAGGTCTCATGATGAAGAGGCCATTCATCAAACATTATGACTAGAATCATCCGCAAAACTAGTTTTTCCCATAACTCTTAATAAAAGAAAAAGTGAACATGGTTTAGAAACAAGAGATTTAACATGTAACTTCATGCATACACTAAATTTGGAAAGACAATCTTCAAATATTCACAGTGAAATCAAGGTAAAGTACATCACATTCTGCATTGCAGAAATTCAATGAAAAACATGATTCTACAACAGGCACGCTGTTCAGTACCACAGAAACCTGAATTTGGTGTGGAAAGCAAATGTCAAGATCTGCTTCCACAACATAGAAGAGGACCCCTGCTTCTTCAGGCTATCGTCCAGGATGATGTAATCATGTGTCAGCCTCACTGAGATGAACTTCAAGATATTGGAAACAGGTGGTCCATTATTCATCCAGATCAATGAGTGGGCAGAAGGCCCATATGATTTTGGTGGATTAAGTAGTGAATCCTCTTCTAGTCATCAAAAAGGGTAGTGACAAGGAGATGCTGTACAAAAGTTGATTGAACTGCAGCTCGCTTCTTCCTTCGCTCCCTCTCTTCATGACTAAGGTTCAAATCAGCAGCACTAAAGAAGAAATGCGTTAACATTTTATCACACCCTGGCATTGTGAAACTCATGCAGATTTCTCTACTGGAGATTAAAATCAAAACATAACAATGATGTTCCATTATCATCTACCATTTACCTATACATAAGTTATGATCAAAGGTGCACCTAGTTTGATACATGTGCCTACATTTGACAGTATGCAGTCTACACAGGACAGTTGCCCTGTAACTTCCATTTGAATTCAAGTATTATATTTGTTGGTCCGCATTCATGTTGTGTGGATGCATTAATTCGATTCTTGTCATCAGCTGCAGTTTAGCAAACTTAACTTCAGGCTAGACGAGAGGTGCCACCATTGACTGGGCTCGGTATGGGAGTTATAGTCTCATTTGTTTTCCAACAATGGGTGTATATTTGTTACAATAGTATGTTACTTAAAACCCAATTTAATGCAACAACTAGAGAACAATATAATTAGACCAGTTTGATCAATTTACACTCCAGGTCAAACTAAAGCCTATACGTACAAGAGGTGTTTAATGTACTTGGGAAAACTCAAAGTAATTAAGTAAAAGAAAGCCTGGAGTTAACATGGAAAGTTCAAGAGGCTTCAAAATCCAGCGGCTAAAAGGTTATCTTAACATGTTCTATGGTTTAGCAATGAAGTTAAAATTATTCACATTTTAATTCAAAAGAGAAAATATCATAAACCACGCAGAACTGAGAAGCAATCTAATAATGGTAAGAGACAGGAGGACATATTGGTCATACCTTGTCTTCCATGTCTTGGAAGGTAGTGCTCTTTTAAACCAATTATTTTCCGCCACAGCAGCAGAAGACTTTGATGTGTCTTCTGCTTCTGATGAAGATAAATTTAGAACTAACGAAGATAGCAGTGAATCAGTGACTGAAGTTGATGTATTTGTACTGCCACTTAGGCCGATATTTCCAAGAACCTTTAAGTAGCTGTCTTGGAGCTCTCTCCCTGCGTATGAGAGAGTGTGGTTGCCAGTAACAGCAACTCTACGTAATCTGTGATGTCTCTGCAAATGCACAATGTTAAGGAAACATATGAAGATTAAAAAGGTGTGTACCCAGTGTTGAAAGCTCCAACACAATGTGGGGTCTGGGAAGGGAGTTTCTAGGAAGCATGCTCCTTACTTATTTGGCAAAGAAACATGTGAAGGTTACAGATAAAAAAACACCTTACAGAAATGTGCAAAATAACCTATAAAGATTTATTCATCAAGAAAGGATATTTTAAAGAGGTAGCCATGCTGAAGGGATATATGATCCTTCAAGTCCTTCGAAATCCTAGCAGAGCAAACTGGGCAAGCCTGTGGAGGGTATAAATGAGCTTTAGAAATTTACTAAGGAATATGTCATATAATGGATGTAATGCACTGAGCTTCTCATAATGCCAATAGCTGGCTTCTGGGGGCATATGATATGTAAGGCTCCACAGAAGAGGGGTTTTTTTTTTTCATAAGCCTCCAAAGCATGATCAAGCCATCAAAGAGCTGAAGCCAACATCTTATGTCCATCAGTTCAGCCACAACTTCAGATTATGCTAAGAATAGCCACTTAGGTATATTTAATTAACAAAGCGATGAAAACAAATGGAATTACAACTTCCAATATATATGAAAAATATACGTCAACCAGATCAAGGCATCAAGCACATAATGATAAGAAGAAATGGACCTTACCACAACTTTAGACTCAAAAGGGTGCTCATCCTCCAAATGGGAACAAAGAGATGTAATGTCATGATCTTCATAGCAGTAAGGGCATGGGTAATCCGAGCGTACCTCGTCCTCTGGTTCTATATCATCATACCCTAACCGATCTGCATGTGGAACATCATTGAAATAAACAAAGTGATTTATAGAAGGATCAACGGTATATTTTTATCTGATTGTATTAAAGAGAGTAAATGGAAGAGGAAGAAAATAATAAAACAGCTCTCAAAGAAAATCTAAAGCATAATTTCAGAGATAAGAATTTCATGATATGAACTTATTTGCATCATTTAAGGATTGTGCCAACTGACAGCTAATCGACCATTTGGCACCAGTGTGTTGCGACTAAGATCATGGATACGACTTCGGCCGAATAGGTATACCAAAGATTTGATTCTCTAGTCTCCAGGTTGATGAGAACTTAATAGGATAATTAAAACTGCACCTGTTCTGATAAATCTATTAAAAGGATATTAACAATTGGCTTAGCAATCACTCGGGTTCCAAGCCCCAACCTTTCTGAAAAATCTAGTAATTCCAGCATAGAGGATGGTAGGAATGCTGATCAATCATTTACGCGAGCACAAATCGGTCGCGTGCCAAAATCATCCCGACAGTCCTTCCTCTTCTTATGATTACGAATCTAACGGGCGACCAACGCCCCTAATTGCAAGAAATTAAACGAAAATACGACGCATTCCTGCCGCAAGGTGGAACCTTTTTCAGTTGCTCACCAAAGATAATCCAAATCCAACGAAACCCGCGCAGACCATAAGAAATTAACCGGTCCGGACAGAAGCTCCCACCGTCGAGCGCGTATCGAGATCCATCGGAGGAGCCACGCCACAGTGCAGCGCAATCCGGGCACCGTCAGCTCAAGAGAGGCCAGATCAAAAACGAGAAATGAAAGCGTACCGTGCTGGGACGCGGGGGTGGCGTATTGGCGCTGCGCGCGCTGCAGCGCGTACTGCCGCTTGGCGGCCATGAGGCGCGAGATCCAGTGGTCGGAATCCATGGTCGCCGCAAGCTCGCTTCCCCCTCGCCTGGCCTCCCCGTTCCCCGTCTTCCTCCCTCTGCACGGTAGACCGCACCACCAACCAAAACTTGTTGAGAAACATATCTTTTGTTTTTTATTGTCACTGCACTGTTTTTATTTGTAGGAAAGTTGTTTTTATTGTCAGATAAAGACAGACGTTGGGACCAGAAGACAGATCAGAAAGAACTTTTTTCGGGTTTTTTTAACAGGAAGTCAGAACCAGAAATAGCGCTCCCCCCCCCCCCCCCCCGCCCCTCTTTTTTTTTCTAATTCTTGGGAGTTTTTTTTCCCCTTACAACTGATTTCTTGATATGAGAATTCTACAAGGTAGCTATGATGTGGGTAATAATTTAATTGAGATCCAAGGCAAGAATCTTCATTGGCAAGTTGACTAGAGATAGGTTTGAAAATGGGCTAAAAAATAAACTAGATGCGAAGAAGATGGGATTAGATTAGGATCGAGTTAAATTTATATTCATTTTTAAACTAAAATGTACTTCCTCTGTTAATAATGTAAGTATTTGAAGAGTTTTTTTATTTGTTCAAAAGTGTAACAATAAATGAGAAATGGTTGGATGAGTGAAATTTTTTTTATTAAAAGTAAGGGTATAATAATCTTTTCTTTCAATTTTTATTTTGCATTGTAAAACGTAAGAATTTTATATTCTTGGACGGAAAAAGTAGTAAGGATCAGTTCGGGGGCCTTTGCAATGAGGAAAATCAAAGGATTTTTGAAGGATTTGATTCCTATGAAATTTTTCCTAAGTTGGTAATTTGGATTGCAGGAATGGTGAAG
>BCLH01002897.1:0-12585 GCA_001602315.1 Zoysia pacifica
ACATACAATGGACATCACAATGACATCACCGCGCCGCCAGCATCATTTGAACCTAGCTGCTCGCTTCCAACAAATTCTAGCATTTTTGATATGTTTCCTCCTGCCAACAACAGTGATTTTGCGACAGACCAGGCAACCAACTTTCAGACACAAGCATGAAGTACCCATTCCCCTGATTGACCTGGAACTGTCAGAGGTAGAGTTACTGTTGCTTGTCATGTTTCTTTATATATTTTTTCTGGAACTGTGGTCTGCTGATCTGAAATGGTGTTCATTATTCAGTTTTCGGATGCTGGTACTGAATCGTCACTCATATTGGGACGACATTAGTTGTGCTAAAAATGGATGCTTTTCGTCTGTATGAGAGCCTATTGCTCTGAACCAAGCCAAACTTGGCTGGTTTCTCGCTTGCGAAGTGCTGGATCAAATTCCTGCGTGCCTTCATGCTCCCCTAGTCTACTGAGATTCAGCAAGCTGCCAAAGCTCGGCACGCCACCGAGGATCAATCTTGGCATGTAAATTTAAGTGTATTGGTATTTGCCTGTATCAACTACTTTGGTTGTTTAAGCTATTTATCTCAACTGGTGTGTAATGCGAACCATAATAATATTATTATATTGTGACTTTGTGTATCGAATGTCTGGTAGGAGTACTGAATTTGCTGAAGTTCGAATTATTGCTTCTCTTAAATATTTCTGTGGCGCTGCAACTGCTATTTCATCTCTGGAACCTTGTTGGGGGTACAGAGCAATTGCTATTTCATCTCTAAGGAACCCTCTTGGTAGTACAGGGTACTATGAAGTCTTTCTAATCGTCTAAAGATTAATTGAAGAAGTTGGTGTAAGACAATCTGCTCTTCTTTCAGAAGCTGTTGCTTCGTCTCTCTTCTACAGGTTGGACATCTGCCCCTCAGAAGCCGATGCCATTGCCATCAAAGGGTCCGCGCCTATCGAGGTGCCGCTGGGTACCGAAGGCGCTGGCAGCGCGAGCATTGACGCCCCAGGTGGCCGCGTCGCCGAGTAAAAAAAAAAAAAAAAATGGACGTTCTCCGGCGTGCCGCTGCTCGGTGGACCTTCCAAACAGTGCCTCCCCTGCAAAAAGTACAGGCGGGTCCATGCGCCGGATCGAACGACGGGCACAACGTTCGTCTGAACGGATGCTGTGCCAAAATCCGCGCATTCGCATCGCCGGGCTGCTCGCGCTGCCGGGGAACATCTGCGAGGTCGCCGCATACCGTCGAGCATAGACGGAGGTAGCATGAGGGATGGGTGGGCCTCGACGCACTCTGAAAAAAGAGAAAAAGATCATTTTAATACTGTAGTAAATATTGTACTACTCCAGTAGTTTACATATTATTCATAATTTATTATTTTTTTACGGTTCACCTTGATTTTGTAGCCTGTTTATTTTTTATTTTTGCAGCTGCGCTGCGCAGTCGTTGGCAGCATTTTTTGTGCAGCAGCAACAAAATAGCACTCATTTAAACGTTAAGTAGCTGAAATGAACAGCTGTAACGCACTGCAGCAGCCAAAAAAAACGCCACTAGAATCATAAACGAACGCACCCTTGGATTGTAGCTCCGTAATACTGAACCCACCTCCAATCTTGGCGCGCTGGTTCGCGAGCGCGCACTCGCTGACTGGACCAAGGCCTTCTCCCAGTCTGCGGACGAGGGAGGGGTCGAACGCGTCACCCGCGAGCGCGGTGTCGGATAGGTTGCCGTCGAACAGAACAGAGCATTCCCCCGTCTATTCTCCTCCATGCTAACCTACCCGTTTCCTTCATGTGCTGTTTGAGAGCTTGGAAATGAGTTTTGGGTCAGGGAAATGAAGTATGGGTTGATTTATTTTTATTGTTTGTGTAAAAGGTTAGAAAAATAGAGAAGGTTAGAGATAGAGAAATGAGCCCTTATCTTCCTCTCTTGCTATCGATGAAGGAGGTAGGAAACATTGGAAAATAGAGATCTCCTTCTAAGTAAAAAACTAGCATGTGTGGATCTCACTTTTTTTTTTATACGAATCAACCGAGTATTGAAAATGGATTGAGTTTGATTTCCTTAACCTAAACCCAAGCAATATTATTCTTGTAACACCCAGTAGCAGCCAAACACTACCTTGTTAGAAAATTGATTTTTTGTTAGTTGGCCTAACCGTCAATTGGTCTTGACCTCACGCTCTGATCGAGGGCGTCTAAGACAATCCATGCTGGTGGCTCTTGTCGCACAGCGCAATATAAAGAGAAGTGGAAGTCGAGGCGACACACACAATGAGATTCGCCGCGTCGCCACAACCTCACCTACAAACCCTAAATCCGATCTCTGAGGGTGCGCTGCTAGCGACAGGATTCCTCATCACCGCCGCCACACCCTCGACTTTGACCTCGACCGAAGGCTCTCCTCTTCTCCGACCATCGCCGTCTGAGCGCGGACTTCACCGACCAAAGAGAGAGATGGCGGGGTTTTCTTCCTCAGTGCCGGTCGAACCGGCCACCCAAGGTAAAAGCTCCGCTGTCGCTCACCCCTCTCGATCTGCTTATAGGCACGCCACAGAGATAACTCACAACAATGGCATCAGAGCCACCCCTATCGAGCAGATCGAGAAACATCGACCCCAAAAAGAAAAGATCCAACCTCGGAACACTAACCCTAACCCTAACCCTAAAGGGGAATGAATCTGGGGGAGCGGAAGGGAGAGGCGGAGGCTTACCTTGGCCTCGACGGCGGCGCGCTCACCCCTCGAATGAGCGCACGCGCAGGCAAGAGCCGGACGGCGGCGTCGAGCCGACGCGGCAGCGCTCTGGCAAAGTTCCGCCAGAGCGCCGCGAGAGAGCGGCCGAGCACCGCGAGAGAGCGGGCGAGAGGGAGAGAATGATTAGGGTTTCGGGGGAAGCCGGCTGCGCGACATTTTTATACTTCGATCAATCCACAGCACCGTCGATCTTCGATCCAACGGTCGAGAGCGATCGGCGTTGACGTGGGCTGGATTCGACCCAGGCGAGAGAGCGAATTCTCGGTGCAGGCCTAGGTTGCCTGGGCCGGTTTTCCGCGCCACGTGGAGCTGGGCCGAAAGACTGCTGGGCCCGTGCGCGTGCTACTGTTCACAGTGGGCCGCGCGCAATTTCTTCCTGATTTCAATAGATTTTTTTTCTTTTCTTTTTTAGAAGTAATTAAATTGATTATTTTGCTAATTTTAACAGTAATAATTAAGAAAATTAGCAAAATTTTGATAGAATAGAAAAGTCTAATAATTGCTTCTGATAAATAGAGAAAATTTTAATTTTTCGCTGCGTATTTAAATTTGTTTATTTCATTATTAAATTCGAACCAACGGGAGAATTTAATTTTGAAAAATAGAGATGATTATGATATTGTTATTTTTCTGACCAATGTTGATAATAATAGTATTATGATTTAATGTATAGACAAATTATATGTCTTAATTTTGACCAACGTTAGAACTAAGACATATGATTTTATTGTTATGTTCTCACTTTACTTGAATTATTTTTTCAGACGAATACAACTCGATGAGTTGTATCAAAGAGATCTCCACTCTCAAAAGTGATAACTATGGAGAGTGAAAGAAAAAAATAGACCTTACGTTTATCTTGACTGAGGTGGACTGGGTCAGAACCACAGCATGTCCCACTGAGTCTAAAAAGCCAGTGAGGAAAAAAAATGAAGCTGATGCTGTTTGGCAGACTAGACAGAGAGACTTTGCTCTCTTAAAGATATTCTATGACCCTGAGCATAGAAAATAGGTCACAGCCAACAAAAAATGTATGGCTGTGATAAAAAAACACCATTGAGCCTACCATTATGAGCTCAATCCTAGGGTGTGACACTATCACAAAATACCTTGATAAAATAAAGAATCAGTTAATTGGTTCTTCAAATACATATGCAACACAGCTGATAAAGTAGCTTTTGACAAAAAGGTACTCTAGAGGTGGCAGTAGCATAAGAGAGCACATATTAAGGATGAGCAACATGGCATCCAAGCTCAAACCAATGGATCTGGATCTCAAAGATAAGCTCTTTATTCATCTGATTTTTGCTTTTTTGCCAAAAGAGTTTGGCACCTTCCTTGTTAACTATAACATATAGCACGAGACATTGAACTTGAAAAAGTGCATAGCTATGTGTGTGCAAGAAGAGGAAAGAATAATGTCCTTATATGATAGTTCTATCAACTATGTGAAGGAAAATAAGAAAAAGTATAAAGAAAAATCTTCTATGGTGCATCAGCTTCAAAAGAACAAGTTTACAGTGGAGAAAGATCAGTGTCTTCACTACAAAAAGACAGGACATTACAAAAAAAACTGTCATGATTACTTAAAAATGATTATGACAAAGAAAAGTGAGAACATTATTACTTTTATAAATGAATCCTTATATGTGCGATATTCGAAATCCACTTGATGGATTGACTCTGGAGCAACTATTTATGTTACTAATTCTTTACAGAGATTTTGTTTGACAAAGACTACGCAAAGAAAAGAAAGATGCGTTAAAGTTGCAAATGGAGTTCAAGCAGAAGTTGAAGCTATTGGTGATCTTTCGTTAGAGCTAGCTGATGGCTTCACTCTTATACTTAGAGATGTTCTTTATGTACCTTCTTTACAGAGGAATTTGATTAGTGTGTCATATTTAGACAATGATAGTTATGATTGTCATTTTGGAAATGACAAATGTGAAATAATGTTTATTCTTTACAGAGGAATTTGATTAGTGTGTCATATTTAGACAATGATAGTTATGATTGTCATTTTAGAAATGGTAAATGTGAAATAATGTTTAATAAAGAATGTATTGATCTTTGCATCTTACAAAATGAGCTTTACTTATTATCACTGTGTGATAATGTGAATATTGTGTGCGATGATGGTAACATTGCATGTGACAAAATATGTGAATTCTCATCTTCCAATGTAAAAAAAACCAAAGAGAACTCATAATGATTCGTCGAAATTATGGCACTGTCGCTTAGGTTATATTTCGACGGGGCAAATAGAAAGACTAGTAAAGAATGATATTCTTCCTCTATTAGAGTTCTCAGATTTAGATCAATGTAGAGAATACATTAAAGAAAAATATGCAAAGAAAAGTATGAAAGATGTCAAAAAAAGCACAGAAAATCTGCAAATTGTTCATACAGATATTTGTGATTCATTTTCTATGAAAAGTGTAGATGGTTATGACTCGTTCATAATATTCACGGATGATTACTTCCGTTATAGCTATATTTATCCAATCAAAAAAAGAACAAAAGCAAGGGGAGCAAGGTAGCTCGAGTAATTGATCTTGAAAAAAAACGGGCATATGCGCCCACTCCAATGATTCAAGAGTCATTTTTCTCACTGCCTGCTGTCGCTGCACCAACAATGTAAGACACTATGGTGCCAGCACTTATTGTTCCTTCTGTGACAACAATAAATGAGGATCCAGTTCTTTATAATCGTATAGAACCTATTGCCACATATAAAGGGGAGCAACAACAGCCTCAAACAGAAAATGTGCCGAATGAAGAGGCCCCGAGGAGGTCTCAAAGACTTAGAAAATTAGCTATTCTTGATGATTATGAAATTTATCATACAGAGGAATTTGAATTTTAAATGGAGGATGATCTCATCTCGTTTGAAGAAGCTATGAGAAGTGAACATTTTTTAAAATAGTTTGAGGTCATGGAAGAAGAAATAAAGTCTATGAAGGGCTAATGAAGTCTGGGACTTGAAAATAATTTTTAAAAGAGCCAAAACAGTAGGCTGTAAATAGGTCTACAAGACTAAACTTGACTCTTAAGGGAATGTAGAAAAATATAAAACATGACTTGTGGTAAAAGATTTTACACAAAGAGAAGAGATTAATTACAGTAAGACCTTTTCTTTAGTCTCATGCAAAGATTCTTTCAGAATCATAATGACATTAGTAGCACATTATGACTTAGAATTATATCAAATAGATGTAAAGACGGCATTTTTCAATGGGAATTTAGAGAAAAATGTTTATACGACACAATCGAAAGGTTTTGTCGTGGAAGAAAATGAACGAATAGGATGCCGCCTAAAAAGTTCAATTTATAGGCTAAAACAAGCTTTAAAACAGTGGTACTTGAAGTTTGATAGTACGATAAAAATTTTGAGTTTAAAGAGAATATAGATGACAATTGTGTTTATGCAAAGTTCAAAAATAGAAAGTTTATCTTCATAATCTTATATGTAGATGATATCTTACTATCTAGTAATGATGTTAGTCTGCTACTGGAAACAAAAAAGTTTTTGTTCTCAAACTTTGATACGAAAGATCTTGGTGAAGCTTCGTTCGTTCTAAGGATCGAAATTCATCGATATAGAAACAAAGAGGTATTGGAACTGTCATAAAAGGCATACATAAAAATAGTCATAAAAAATTTAGTATACATAAATGTAGTCCATCACCTGCTCCTATAGTCAAGGGTGGTCGATATGAAGATTTTCAATGCCTCAGAAACCAATATGAGATCGATCAAATAAAAGTGGTTCCATATGCTTCAGTTGTCAAAAACTTGCAGTATGCTCAAGTGTGTACACGCCTTGACTTAGCGTTTGTTATCGGGTTACTTGACAGATTTCAGAGCAATCCTAAAATAAATAACTAAAAATTAGTAAAGAAAATTTTGCGTTATTTGCAAAGAACAAAAAGCCTTATGATGACATACAGAAGATCAAATTTATTGCATATAGTGGGTTACACAGATTCTGATTATGCGAGAGATGATAGAAAATCGATATTCGGATATGTGTTCATTCTCGTAGGAGGAGCTATATCATGAAAAAGCTCAAAACAAACTGTCAATACATTGTCCACAATGTATGCCGAGTTTGTTGCATGTTATGAGGCCACGGGGCAGGTGAACTGGCTTAAGAAGTTCATACTTGATTTAAAAGTGGTTGACGACATCAATAGACCACTTAAGTTGTACTACGATAATGAACCAACAGTAATGTATACCTACAACAATAAGGCAAGTGATACTGCAAAACATATTGACATAAAGTACTATGTTGTGAAAAATAAAGGTCAAGATCATGTCATAAGTCTTGAGCATATAAGTAACGCAAAGATGTTAGCAGATCTGCTTACAAAAAGCTTATCACCCAACGTATTTAAAGAACATGTAGCTGACATGGGTTTAAAGGAAAGTCTATGATTCTTGAATAAAAAGATAGCCCAAAGATAAGTGACTATTTTAGAACAGAAAGATGTATTGTAATCATTAAATCTATCGGCGATTGACTGTGACGATGAGACATGTTTTATGCACTAATCTGTGATGGAATGAGTAAAGTTAAAAGTAATTAAAGTTAAAGTATAAGTTAAGATCAAAGGGGAGAATGTTAGAAGATTGATCTCTTGTTAGTTGGCTCAAAGGCCAATTTGCGTCCTGATCAGGGGCGCTCAGCCAATTCATGACTGGTGGATCCCTGTCGCACAGCGCAATATAAAGAGAGGTGGAGGCTAGGGCGTCACACACAACGAGATTTGTCGCGCCGCCACAACCCCACCTATAAACCCTAAGTCCGATCTCTGAGGGTGCGCTGCTAGCGACGAGATTCTCCATCACCGACGCCACATGCTCGACTTTGACCTCGACCGAAGGTCCTCTTCTCTGACCATCGCCGCCCGAGCGTGGACTTCACTAACCAAAGAGAGAGATGGCGGGGTCTTCTTCCTCAGTATCGGTCGAACCGGCCACCCAAAGTAAAAGTTCCACCGTCGCTCACCCCTCCCGATCTGCGCCCTGATCGGGAACGCCCAGCCAATCTATGGCTGGTGGACCTCTGTCGTACAACGCAATATAAAGAGAGGTGGGGGCTAGGGCGACACACACGATGAGATTCGTCGCGTCGCCACAACCTCACCTACAAACCCTAAGTCTGATCTCTGAAAGTGCACTGTCAGCGATGAGATTCTCTATCACCGTCACCACACTCTCGATTTCGACCTCGACCGAAGGCCCTCTCTTCTTCTCCGACCATCACCACTCGAGCACGGACTTCACCGACTAAAGAGAGAGATGACAAGGTCTTCTTCCTCGGTGTCGGTCGAACCGGTCACCCAAAATAAAAGCTTCACCGTCGCTCACTCCTTCCGATCTGTTTATAGGCACGCCACAGAGAAAACACACAACACACCTCAGTGTCAAAACGACGACTTGAACAGGGAATCCGCCAAACAAGGCGCACGAACTGGCACATGCACTCTCTCTTTCTGGAAGGATCGCATGCCTGCTGCAACTCGGCAACTTTTCCCAACCTGCATTGCCACTTCGAGCATGTTATCCATTCCGTCAGCTGCAGCTTGGCAATCCGGCCGGCAATCGGTGTCCGAGTGCAGTGTGTACTGACGGAACAATGCGTCGCCTTCGTTAGGACGACGGCAACTTGCAGGTTGCAGTCTCGCACGCTCGAACGTCGAATCGTCGTCGGCCACTCGGCGGCCTTTCTGCCCTTCCACGCACCACCCGTTCACGAACTTCTCTGCGGGTGACGCGGCTACCAGGGTACGTACGAGAGGAGGCCTGGAGAATGGAGACGATAGCAAATGCCGGTTCAATGAAGACGCGCAACGTTCGTGGCCAGCGTCACAGCCCTTGCTCGCATGGCAGCGCGCCTGCGTGCCCCTCCAGTCAAGGGTGAGCCCAGCGCCGGTGAAATCTGTGGGTCTGCTCGCTCACTAGCGAGCCCTTCGAATCAGGGTGCAGTTATTACTCACACGACATGAAGAGGAGGGCACCAGCTAGCAGTGTTTTCTTGGTCAATGTCTCTATGAACAGAACATTCGTGTTCCACTGGATATGCAGACGCTAGAGTTTTCTATACATATTACAGCTGTAGTATTTGAATATATACACAACACATAGCTATATACTTCACACTCACATAACATGATATAGATTTATAAACTATTCTCGTGCTTTACGTTTTTTTAAAAATCGAGGAAGACCGTGAGTTTCGTCGACGATGAAGAGCGTTGGAGTCTTTTTATATCTCTACATGATGTCTAAGTATCTGCGAAATTATTTTTAAAAATAAATCTTGGTGAAATGCACGGACATGCGAGACGCAAGACTCGAACCGGACGGGTTGCCCGCACACCCGCGGCGCTAACCAGTCTCGAGCCTTCCATGGATTGATGATGTGCTTGCGCGTGCGCCATTCGCTTTCCACTCAAGTGCAGTACTCCTCACAAGTGCTACTGCTAGTCTCCAATTTGTAATCCTCTCTTGCCCTTCTTCCCTTCGCTTTCCACTCAAGTGCAGTACTCCTCACAAGTGCTACTGCTAGTCTCCAATTTGTAATCCTCTTGCCCTTCTTCCCTTGCGTACCGAGAGCTGGAAACCTTAAGCCCACGGCATTGCGATCGTTTGTGACCACCAGTGACAAATTTCAAATAAACTATTGTGCGATCACCGGTTAGCGAACTCGCTTGGAATTATGCTTGCGATGCTCCGCTCTGTCCTCTGTGCACCAACCTCCAAGCAGACGGTGGTCGCCTTACCGGGGCTGAGAAAACGGAGAGAGCTGCAACTGGATCCCTGTGGAACACGCTCTAACATCGCCGTCAGGTGACGCAGTGCACATACACCGACATGCTTTACCCGGGCGATCCCGGCCCACACCTCGCGTCTTCGCCACTCCCGCCGCTTTCATCTTCCACACACGCCGCTCGACCCAAAGTTTGGCCGCGTCACAGGAGCGCCGGCCGCACCTTGGTCGACGACGGCACAACCAGAAAGCTCACGGATTCCGCTTCCAGGCTGCCATAGAAGAACGAACACGCCCAGCCAACAAGTGACGAAACCGGTAGGAACTATGGACCCGCGTTCGACTCAGCAAATCCCGGTCCGGATAACGTCGCCACATGGAACAGGAGCCAGGCCTACAAATCAGTAGCCGCTCACGCCTCGGGACTGCACGCGGCGCGTGCTATCCATTGCTGACGATACTATATACGGCTAGCTCGCTATATATGGCTTCGATCTGATGAGCTAGCTACGTGTGTTTATCCTCTCGGACCGGCGCAAGACGCCGAAACCGGGGCTACTCGTGCTGGCGATCCGGGGAGCCGGCTGTGTAGCCTTTGACCTTCGTTCCGCAATGGCTGCCACCGTGGCGACGACATCTCAGCGGTGTCTGACGACGTATGGGCTTGAACGCAGTGTTGTGCTGTTCTGTTGTGCACAGGTTTTCAGGTTTTGCAAAATCCAAACGGGGCCTTACAGAATTACCCTCTGCGTGCAAACTTATTCGTCAGGTTGTTACGAGATCAAGACTCATTTGATCATCCAGAAACGCCGGACAACAGCGACTCCGAGTGGTGATTTGATTTGCGCCTAGAACGCTCTTGTCTTGCGCTTCGTCAGGAGAGTTCGTAACTTCTGAAGCTTTTCACGGATGCAACTGGAAAACATAGCACTCAAATATACGTAGATTCTTCGGTCTTCCTCCCTCCTTTTTCTGAAACAAAAAGGGCCTTCTTAGACGCTTCCAAACGCATCATTCACATCGGGTAACAAAACATGCAAACAAATACCAAAATCGTAAGTACGTTTCCTGAGCTAGTGGAACGAATGGCAGACCGATCACGACGCCAGAATCTGGCTCCTGTGGCGAGGAGGAAGAACACCGCGTCTGATGGCGCCGGAAACCGCACTGCTCGGTGTCCCCTAGCACCCACCGGTGCTCCACGTTTACAGGCGGCACTCGTTTTCAGGGGGAGAGATGAGAGATCTAGATAAGTACGAATTCAATTTTGGGCGTACGGCGCCGGCTTCTTCTCCCTGATCCATCCCCTGACCCCAGAGGTGCCCTCCTCCCTCCGGCTCTCCCTATATAAACATGCATCCGTCTCTGAATCCATCCATCCATCGGTCCACAAACATACACCAAATTCTCACTTCGTTCTTCATTCTTGCTGGGTAGTTGGTGCAGCACCCAAGCACCGCTGCACATCTCCTGCTCTGAAGAGTTCAGTCAGAGCTTTCGGCTGGTTCAGTTCGGTTTTGTTCTAGGTCAGTTGAGGAGAAGGTTGAGTGAGTGCAAGAAGTGTTTGGGAGAGGGTGGAGAGATGCAGGACATTGTGAAGTTCTTGTTTGGGATTTCAGGTGAGAGTTTGTTGCTTCCTCATCTGTTGGCTTGGTCATGTTCTTGTTGGTTCTGTTGGTTTACATGTTTTTTTGTTTGTTTGTTTGTTTCAGGGAATGTTATTGCTCTGTTTCTCTTCCTATCCCCGGTGTAAGTATTGGTGGTGCACACTCAGTTCTTGTTGCTCATGAACCCAAAGTCACAAAAGCATAACTTTGTGGATATCTACGTACTAAGAAAACATAATAGAAATCATGGCTAAGAAATAAAAAAAAACTTCGTTTATTTTTCATTATTTGAAAAGGAAACTTCTACTAGCATGCAGCACACCTGTAAATTCTGTCACCTTCAACTCTTGATACGTTCTTTGCTTTGGCAGTTCAGGTGTCCCATTCTTATATTTCTTGCATGAGTTGTTGTGGCTACCTTATCCGGCTTTTTCTGAAGAAAAAATTGTCTTGTAATTTTTTTCTGATAGGCCTACCTTCTGGAGGATCATCAAGAGGAAATCAACAGAGGACTTCTCCGGGGTGCCGTACAACATGACACTCCTGAACTGCCTCCTCTCAGCCTGGTACAATCATGTTCATGCATGATTACATCTTGCAGAAGTTTTTTTTAAAAAAAAATGTTTCACATGACAAAAAAGGGACACTGCTATCTCGAGACTGTTGCGAAGGTTTTTACTATATCGCGAAGCCAAAGCTGATTCGATCTGTATCTGAAGGTACGGGCTGCCGTTCGTGTCCCCGAACAACATCCTGGTGTCGACGATCAACGGCGCCGGGTCGGCGATCGAGATCGTGTACGTGGTGATCTTCCTGGCGTTCGCGTCGAGCCGGAAGACGCGGCTGCGGATGCTGGGGCTCGCGTCGGGAGTGGCGGCGGTGTTCGCGGCGGTGGTGCTGGTGTCGCTGCTGGCGCTGCACGGGCAGGGCCGGAAGCTCTTCTGCGGCCTCGCCGCCACCGTCTGCTCCATCTGCATGTACGCCTCGCCGCTCTCCATCATGGTACGTAATCGAACGACCTTGTCCGCTCTTGTTTCGGTTGGTTCCGTCTGTACCTGCATTCCATTGATCACCTGGGTTCGTGCAGAGGTTGGTGGTGAAGACGAAGAGCGTCGAGTACATGCCGTTCCTGCTGTCGCTCGCCGTGTTCCTCTGCGGCACGTCGTGGTTCGTCTACGGCCTGCTTGGCCGCGACCCCTTCGTCACGGTAATTGACTAAACATGCCCTGTTCATTCGTTCATCGACTATTTGCTATCACGACCAGTGCAAGCGCTGTGCCGGAAAAGGAGCAGTCGCCGTCACCTCCTTCATTTCGACAAGGACCGCGAATTTGCCGCGCGTTCCAGGCGGTTCGGTTCTGCTCCGGCCGTCGGTGTCCATGGCATCGGACACACACAGGATGCACGCACGCCCCCGTCGTCCCGGCAGGCCGGCACACACATGCTTGTCTGA
>BCLH01002897.1:19311-34124 GCA_001602315.1 Zoysia pacifica
TAGCACACGTTTAAAACAAACTCCAGCGTGACGAGCTGATTCCGAGCTAACAAACCTTCGCATGCAACAACGAGTATGCCGCAGGCGCCGCATCCACAGTTCTGATCGCAACAAACCCACGCCGTCAGCTGGCCTATATAAACAACTAAGCCTTCCAGCGCTAGAGAAAAAAAGACGACGCCGCCAGGCTGCTGCTAGCTCTTGTTGCCGAGGCCGCGTCTATACAGAGAGACCACGCTGTCACGCCGTGCATCTCAGCACACACCGCATTGCTAATTGCCAGAGCATCGTCACACAAGGTCCTCGACGATGACGATGACATCCATGGAGCCCGGAGTCGTTCTTCCAGCGTCGATGGCCCACGGTGAGAAACTGCAGCTAGATCTGAGCGAGTGGTGAATCAGCAGTCTGCTTGTTGTGACAGCAAACAGATGAAGACGGGTGTCTCACATGCATGAGCACCGATAGTCTGCCTGTTGTGACAGTGAATCAGCGGTCTGCCTGCCGTAACAGCGAATCAGTGGTCTGCCTGTTGTGACGATGAGCCAGCGGTCTGCCTGTTGTGACAGTGAACAGATGAAGATGGGTGTCTTATATCATGAGCACCGCAGTCTGCTTGTTGTGACAGTGCATCAGCGGTCTGCTTGTTGTGACAGAAAACAGAGGAAGACGGGTGTCTCACACATGCATGAGCATCGACAGTCTGCCTGTTGCGACAGAAAACAGTGGAAACCGCGGAGAGTCAGCATAATCAGCATGAACATGTCCGAAAGATCAGTTTACATATTGAATTCAGAAAATCCACATGATCTATGCTCGTGTTCTGGAGTCTGGGATATGGACGAGCCACGTGTATAGGATAGATCATGTGCCGAATCCAGAGAGGCTATGGGATCAACTCACACGTGTTCCATATTCGAGGATATATGTTCAGAGAGCCTGATCACGCATTCTCACATCAAGCATCATCCAATCAACAACTGTGAACCAAGTCACCACTCCATCAGTGCGTTCTATGCAACGGGATTGGACATGATTGCCGGGTACTGACGAGACGAAGGCAACATACATCGTTCAAGTAGATGAAGACATGCATTCATGTGACTGGGCACTGATGAGGCGAAAGTCCACTTCATCGAATGATTCTGTTCGCACTAAAAGTATTGATAGCACAGTTGTCATTTGGGTTCAGCATTATATGTATTAAGAGTAACACTTTACATGAAGAAACGACCATTGTGCGCAGCTTAATCGGAGGTGTTTTACAGACTCGCTCTGTAGACGTAATTAACTGGGCGACCCTACATGGCCCCGGGAATTAGCGAACTACGCAATTTCTCAAGTCAGATATCTTCTTAAGCACGACGCAGAAGACAGAAGAAGACAGTCATGTTGGAATACTGTATTTTGTAAATCTCACATGATTAATGAAGTATATTATTCTTGTCTTCATTTTGTTTTCACCAACAAAATGGCACGCCCGGTGGGACCTGATTCTCCTCCCATCTTTGCTGCGCTTCAGTGGTCGTGATAAAGTTTAGCATGCTTTGTTTGTTCTAAGCCTTGGTTTGACAGTGCTTGCGGAAAGTTAAAAAGGGGTGGGTGTCAGATTGGTTGATTCCCATGCTAAAAAAATTCCGAGTTTGTGACATCGGACAGGGGGCAATGAGCTTTGTCTAATCGTCGTGACTATATAAGAACATGTCGCTATATACTATGATAATTTGATTTTGAGTATATTATACGGCATACTAATTCAAGGATCCCCTTTATGCAGGAGAGTCCTTCCCCGCAATCACTAGTGTCAAAGCCATGAAATTTGGTGCGGCTCCACTGCTACTTCAGTTCGGAACGAACCCACCACAAGCAGTCTTTGAGTATGAGGGCAAAACATATTATCATCAAACTCAAGACCCGATCCCTGCTGGTACTCACAAAGCTGAAGCTGCCAAAGCAAAGAAGCAGAGGAAGATCGCGGTGGCTGAAGCTCACAACTTGCTGAAAAATGCAAAGAAGCTTCATGTTGAACAGCAAGAAAGGACTAGGGTACTTGATGACCTGCATACTGCCTCTTACAAGCTGTCCTTGTCAATGCGTAAGGCCCGATCTGGTGGGAATATTAATACTTCGCGCAACTATCGAAGAAAGAGAAGCCAGATTAAGAAGCTCCATACTGCAGTGAGTAGTCTTGCTGCTTGCGCCACAAAGCTAGAGGGGGAACCACACGGCCCTGCATATAAGGACCCTGTGAACGCCCCATATGAGCTGTCTGTGAAAGTTGAACACCCTGCTGAGTTAAAAAGGCTCCTTAGGGAAACCATAATGAACGAGTTTTGGGCTCGCATTATGAGACGTCCAGCTTACTTTCCAGGCTGCAAGCCATCTGTGCCCAATGGAAATAATTTGCTCCGGCCTTCTGTGATAGTTTCGGTTAATCACATTACGACTGATGACAACACTGAGAAAAATAAGTTTGCCATACTCCCAAATGAAGTGCCAGCGCCACATACTGATCAGCTCCAACAACAGTTCCATCAACTACAAGCTCAGATGAGGCAGCTTGAGCAACAGATTCAAGGTCGTCACTTGACCACTCGGACAGGGGGCAGTCAAAATCGTGTTTCACCGACTCGTCGCTCTCACAGGCTTGAGCATTATACACAAAATGGGGGCAGGTCCGTGTATCACGCTCATGGTGGTTACAACCGTAAAGCTGAACCGACAAGACAAAGTGACATGAGACATCATACATCAAGCCGTCGTCCTCAACATGATCGGAGAACTCTAGGTCCACGACACGATTCTCCGCAGCGTCCATATTATGATACAAGGCAGCAGCCAATACCACGTCGATTCAGCTCGCGAGTACGTCAAGAATGGAGGCCGGTATCACCTGATCAAGCACAACACAGTGATGGGGGCAATTATCAAGAACGTCCTGCAACCCCATATGCAAGACGAGAAAGTCAAAGGCCATCTCCTCAGCAACTTGTACAACCCCAAGGAAGTACTCATGTTCAAATTGTTGCTCCCCCGGGTCCTCAACATAATCCACCAATGTGGTCCACTACAGCAAGTCAACCAATGCTTGCAAGTGCTCCATCTACAAATAAACGCAAGCGTGAAAGCCGTCGAAGCCGACGGGCCATGTATCAAGAGCTTCGAGAATTAGTACTGGGAAATGTGCAAGTTCGAGTCCGGCCTGAGGGACAAGTCCATCCCTTCTATGACAAGATTACATTGCGTCTCTCTCCAACATTAAAGCAAGATGAGAGATATCAATTTTTGGTGGAACGCCTTGTGCCTAGACCTCGGATTCCACAAGGGAATGCACAATTAGCTGCATCACACGTTGAAGCCAAAGCTGCCCGACCAAGGGAGGTTGTCTTAAAGACCAGTAATGAGAGCGCTGCAAAAATAGCACCACATGGTCAAATTCCTGAGGGGGATAAGCAAGCAGTGTTCACGCCTAAAAGTTCATCGCTAGTGAATGAGCAACAAAATAAAGAAGCATCAGAGACTCCATGCAGGGGGCAAGATCATACACCACCTATTTTGAAAAATGATGTGCATTTGGAGGAAGCGAATAGAAACGACACGAGCACCGCTAGCGATGATGTTGCTATGTGTGGCACTTTATCAACACTCTCCCCAGAAAAAGGTGACGCTCCAGGTTGGCTGCCTCCCTCAGTTACACATGAATTTTCTTATCCTTCGGATGAGGAAATACTTCCGAACCCAAAGATGAAAGTGTCCAAGAAGGGACTCCTCCCGAATTTGGGAAAAGTCCGTGAGTGGTTTAGAGGATTTGATGACCAAAATGATAGTAATGGGCCGACATCATCGACTGCGCCCTGTCTTCCAATCACATCAAAAATTTCAGCGGACAAGGTGAAGCCTTCACATGTTGGATTATCACCTCGTGTTTATGTTGACATAGAGTCGAGAGTTCCCCAAGATCCAAGTTCGTTGAGAATCGTTGCACAGCGTGCGGGGGTTGATACCCGTTTGAAACTTATTGCTTCACAGAGAGTGAGAGATAATCCACTTTATTCCACTGAAGAAGGTTGCGAAAGTGAAGAATCTGACGAAGGCTCTAGTGCATCCCTAGAAGAGCACACTAATTCCCCTCACTACTCTGATCTTTAGCATTCTGTAGTGTCCGATAGTGATCAAGAGGATAACTTAAATGACGTACCAGCTCATGTGATCCTTCAAGGGAGAGATGGTGAAGAAGGCAAGCATAAGGAGAGTGATACAACTATACCAGAGCCAAGTACGTCAGGAACAAAAGATAAAATGGAAGAGAGGTTGCTCCTCCAGGAACAACAAATAAATAAGCTAACCATGCAAGTTGGTCAGCTGGCGGAACTCTTTAAGAGTACTTTGGGTGCTGGACCATCAAAGAATGTTGATCCACAGTTTGAAGATCATGAAGAAGAACCAAATATGAGCAAAACAGAAGGAATTCCTGAACTTATAGGGTTGCCAAAACACCATACATCAACTAACGATATGCCTCCTCCAAATACTTTGAAGGGTTATCATGATATTATCGCAGACTTGGTTGACAAAAAGATGAGGCAAATGACCATTGAACAAAGTCCGCAAATGTCTGAAAGTGAGCTCGACAAACCATATGAAGCGTGGCATGATTTGGTGCCTTTCCCTGTAGGATGGCATCCACCAAAATTTCGCCAGTTTGATGGCACTGGTGATGCAAGAGAGCATTTGGCATACTTCGAGGCCATGTGTGGAGATACAGCCCGTAGTGCATCTCTCTTACTACGGCAATTCTCAGGTTCACTGACCGGACCGGCCTTTCATTGGTACAGTCGTTTGCCCGTTGGCTCTATACCCGACTGGAAAACTATGAAAGAGTTATTCAAATCTCATTTCGTGTCCATGAAAAAGGATTTCTCTATTATTGAGCTACTCCAAGTCAAACAGAAGCGTGATGAGAAGATAGATGATTATGTAATCCGCTTCCGCAATAGCTATGTTCGCCTTGCACGTGAGATGCACCCGCAAGAAGCCGTTAGTATGTGCATCCATGGCATGCAACAACATTGGTCACTCGAGGTGTCTCGACGTGAACCCAAAGATTTTCGCTCTCTTACTTCGGCAGTGGCTGCAACAACGCTAGAATTTGAGAAGTCACCTCAGATAATGGAGTTGTACAAGAACGCAAGCATTTCTGATAATGCGAAGAGGTTCAATTCCACAGCGAAGAGCAATAACAATAATTATGGTAAACCAAAGCCTGCTGAAGCTAATACTACAAGGGTGAGCTCCTCAGCGCAACAAGGGAATGTGCCGGTACTAACTACAAGAAATGGGCCTCCCGGGGGTAAGCCACGCACCTCTATCCAAGAATTGCTTAAGAAGCAATACATATTTAAACGTGCAATGATTAAGGGATTTTTCAACCAAGTGGTGGCACATAACCACATCAAACTACCGGAGCCTACGAGGCCTGATCAAGTCGGAATGAATGACAATCCTCTTTATTGTCCATACCACAGATATGTTGGACATGTTATTGAAGATTGTGTTGCTTTTAAGGAATGGCTTCAAAAGGCCGTTGATGAAAAAAGATTGGCACTTCAGCCCGATGCTATTAATCCTGATTATCATGCCGTGAATATGGTAAGCATCGCACCATGCAGCGGAAGTTTCATAGAAGAAGAGGATTGGGTTCCACTAGCATACGTGGAACAAGAGTGGTCAAAATTTTATATTTCTCAAGATAGTCAGAAAGTGAATACTGGCAAGTGGCATACAGTTAGACGCTACAAGCCGTCAGCAAGAAGCTTCCAACACAGCAAATCAAATCAAGCGCCACCACATTCTGTAAATTTTATACCAAGGAGGCGATATGATCCGGGGCATCGTCGCCTACCACGCAGATTTGTGCCTGAGTCTGAAGGGGATGAGGAATTTCCTCGGCTTGGCCGTACTCTCCCAACGCTTGAGCAATTCATGCCCCAAGGATGGGGGCAAGCCGCTAAAATTTCAAGTCAAGAGAAGAAAGCTATGAAGGAAGAATGTAATGTCATTCTCCAATACAGTGACCATACTAGCGCTAGTGCTAGCTCTAGCAGTGATGAAGGGTTAACTCCCCTTGAGCGTAAAACATTTTCTGTAGAAGCTGCTTCAAGTCACAAGCAAAGGGAAGTAAACATGAATCTACGAAGCGGCAAAGCTATACTTGAAATGCCTAAGCCTTATCCTCGAAAGTCCGTAAAAGAAAAGGAGGCTCAGGGGAAAGAAAATCCGACACAGGATAACAATACAATTGCACAGGACACTGAAAACAAGTCCTTACCAAAAGTTGATTATAATGTGGTTGCTCACCTCAAGCGTATTCCTGCATTATTGAGTGTATATGATGCTCTTTTATTAGTCCCTGAGCTGCGACATGCACTTATCGAAGCATTACAAAAACCAGAAGTCTATGAGATAGACATGGCGAAGCATAATCTGTTGTGTAATTCATTGGAGGCCAACCATATCACGTTTGCTGAAGATGACAAAGTAATCCAAGATGATAGTCATAATCGTCCGCTCTATATAGAGGGAAATATTGCCTCTGCTCATTTACGTCGTATACTTATTGACCCAGGCTCAGCAGTGAACATATTGCCGGTTAGAAGCTTGACACGGGCGGGATTCACAGTGGATGATCTTGACCCAACTGAAGTGGTGATTTGCGGGTTCAACAACCAAGGGACATCTGCTCTTGGCTCCATCACGGTCAAGATTCAAATGTCCTCGTTCAGCTTCAAGGCGCTATTCTTTGTGATTGACTCAAATACATCATACTCTGCTCTGTTGGGTCGACCTTGGATACATAAATACCATGTAGTGCCCTCGACACTACACCAATGCTTGAAGTTTCTTGATAACAGAGGTGGACAACATCGAATCGCTGCTAATCCTATGCCATACACCGTGCATGAGTCACATCATGCCGATGCAAAATACTATTTCTCAAGTGGAGAGTCATATGTTCATCAAGGACGAGTGACGCCTCCGGTGGATATCATGACTACTACTGGCTCTACCACCTCGTCAGAGCTAGATAACACCACAATACGCCAGACCGTTGGGCGGAGCCGAAAGAAGGAAGAGCAATATAAACGACGAGGGAGGCCATCACCGGCTATGACTCGCAAAACTATGCCACCAAGTGATCAAGGAAAAGTTATGCCATCTCCCTCATCATATGCTACTACACCTCTTTTATTGCTAGGGACAGAAGCCTCGTCTTCTACCCCCATATTATTAAGGTCTGTTCCTACAGAACCTGAAAAGAATTCTGAGATATTTGTCTTATCATCTTCCATCAGTGGTGACGTGATAACTGAAAATTCTACAGGCGTCCGAGGAGCTCCTAAGCTTCTCACGACCGAGGGTGTTTTGCCACCTCCTCTACTACTGCAATCGACCGACACAACTTCACTTGCGGGAGATGTTCGAAGGAGAGTGGCAGAAATTGAAGCACTTCAGCAAGACAAGATTAAACAGCCCCCATCCATGTACATATCCGTGGCAATGCCGCTGGACGTGTGGGTAGTGCAAGGGCCCAATAGCTATGCATATCCTACCATATTCTACAAAGCTCCACGGGTATTGCCTTGTGATGTTACTATCACAATGCATACATTTAATGTTCATGCTGAAGAGGCATTGAGTACAATTAAAGCTGATCCTAAGTTGATTCACTTATTAGAAAATTCTGGAATTGAACTCCAACGTAATTACAGGCTACCCTCTCCACCAGCTATTTGTGAAAAATGGTGGGAACAGACAGAAAGGCAAGTAAGAAGGAAAAACGAGACGGGAAAGAAGACTCAACCAAAATATGGCTTGGGCTATGTTCATCGTGATTCCTCGACCAGTGAAGATGACGAATCCAATGATTTACGAAGAGTGATATGTCATATAGCTTCACTCAAGTCTAGTCAAAAGGATGAGCGAAATATGATGCTTGACGAAGGTGATAATCCTTATATAACTTCACATCAGCCACGCTCCTTTTATGAAGCAGCGTGTGCTAGCCGTGGAATGAGAAATGAAGAATATCTCCTGTCACGAGTGCATGAAGCTATGACAATTGGAGAGCAAGGAGAAGTGCTTGATGCTGCCCCTGCACCTCAACAATTAGAAGACGGTGGCCAATTCACTATTGATGAGCTAGTTAAAATTAACCTCGGAACAGAGGAGGAGCCACGCCCTACATATGTAAGTGCAAACCTTACATTTGAAGAGCGAGAGAGTTATCGAGAGTTCCTTATGGAATTTCGGGACTGTTTTGCTTGGACATATAAAGAAATGCCTGGACTTGACCCTCAAGTAGCCATGCATAAACTTTCTATTGATCCAAAATTTCGGCCGGTGAAACAACAACCACGCCGCTTTTGTCCAGAGCTGCAAGATGATATTATTGCTGAAGTTGAGAAGTTAATTACAGCTGGTTTCATCAAAGAAGTTCAATACCCTCGCTGGTTGGCCAATATTGTACCAGTGATGAAGAAAAACGGACAAGTGTGTATATGTGTTGACTTTCGTGATCTAAACCGTGCTTGTCCCAAGGATGATTTCCCTATACCCATCACCGAGATGGTAGTAGATGCCACTACAGGTTATGGTGCCTTGTCCTTCATGGATGGGTCCTCCGGTTATAATCAAATCAAAATGGATGAACAAGATGCGATGGATACTGCATTTCGTACTCCAAAGGGGAATTTCTATTATACAGTCATGCCATTTGGACTCAAAAATGCTGGCGCAACATATCAACGTGCCATGACCGTTGTTTTGGATGATCTCATTCATCAGTCAGTGGAATGCTACATTGATGACATAGTTGTGAAAACAAGAGAACATCATAATCATCAAGATGATCTTCGTGTTGTCTTCAATAGACTCCGAAAGCATCAATTAAAGATGAATCCTCTTAAGTGCGCCTTTGCTGTAAATTCAGGTGTGTTTTTAGGCTTCATTGTTCATAATAGAGGCATTGAAATAGAGCCTAAAAAGATCAAGGCAATACTTAAAATGCCTCCTCCAAAAAATATAAGTGAGCTTAAATCCTTGCAGGGCCACTTGGCATATATTCGACGCTTCATATCAAATATGTCTGGACGTACTCAACCTTTCACGAGGTTAATGAGAAAAGGTGTACCGTTCAATTGGGATGAACAGTGTCAAAATGCACTTGATTGCCTGAAAAGGTATTTACTTAATCCTCCGGTTTTGGCTGCACCTATTAAAGGGCGCCCTCTGATTTTATATATTGCTACGCAGCCGGCTTCTATTGGTGCACTTCTTGCACAACATAATGATGAGGGGAAGGAAGTGGCTTGTTACTATTTAAGCCGGACCTTGGTGGCTGCCGAGAACAATTACTCTCCAATAGAAAAATTGTGCTTGGCCCTCATATTTTCTTTGAAGAAGTTGCGACACTACATGTTGGCACACCAAATTCAACTCATAGCAAGAGCAGATCCTGTCAGGTATGTGCTAAATCAACCGGCACTCATGGGGCGCCTCGGCAAGTGGGCTGTGATTATGATGGAGTTTGATATTACTTATGTCCCACAAAAAGCTACTAAAGGTCAAGCTTTGGCTGACTTTCTCGCTGCTCATCCCGTTCCAGATGATTCCCCGTTAGTGGTTGACTTGCCCGATGAGAATGTTTTCACAATAGACATTGAGGCATCATGGGAGCTTTATTTCGATGGAGCATCTCGAACGGAGAATGTTTCAGATGGTACATCAAGAAGAAGGGCCGGAGCAGGACTCGTGCTTAAAACCCCTCAGGGCGAGACAATTTATCGTTCTTTTTCTCTTCTCAAAGAAGAGTGTTCAAATAATGAAGATGAATATGAGGCTCTTATTTTTGGTCTTTTGCTTGCACTTTCTATGGATATTCGGAATTTGCTTGCATATGGTGATTCTCAACTCATTGTTCGACAAATTAATAATATATATGAGGTACGTAAGCCTGAATTAGTGCCTTACTATAAAGCAGTCCAAGGGCTCATAGAAAAATTTGATCATATTCAAATCTCACATGTCCCACGAAGTGAAAATGCTTCTGCTGATGCTTTAGCTAAACTCGCAGCAGCGCTAGTGTTCCCAAATGGGGAACCCGCTCTTGTGAAAATTGAAGAGAGGTGGCTCTTACCAGCTGTTTTGGAGCTCGTTCCGAAAGAATATGAGGTTGATAATGCCTCAGTCTTGAATATTGATGAAGAAGATTGGCGTAACCCATACCTCGAATATTTCAAACATGGCACCTTACCAAGCGATCCAGTTGAAAGACGCAGCTTGCAAAAGCGCCTACAATCTTATATATATAAGGCGGGAATATTATATAAACGAGCATTTGGGCAAGAGATGCTCTTGAGATGCGTATCAAGAAAAGAGGCAAATCAAATAATGCATGAGGTGCATCAAGGAGTATGCGGTGGCCACCAAAGTGGAGCCAAAATGTGTCATAGCATCAAATTGATTGGCTATTTTTGGCCAAGAATGATAGCAGATTGTCTCAGATTCGCTAAGTCTTGCCATAATTGTCAAGTTCATGACAATTTCAAGCATCTACCTCCAGTGCCTCTACATCCTACAGTCCCATCTTGGCCATTTGATGCTTGGGGAATCGATGTTATAGGTTCTATTGAACCTCCGTCTGCCAGGGGGCACCATTTTATTCTTGCTGCCACTGATTATTTCTCAAAGTGGGCTGAAGCTATACCATTAAGAGAGGTGAAATCAGACAATGTCATCAACTTTCTAGAGCGACATATCATATATCGCTTTGGAGTACCACGTCGGATAACCTCCGATAATGCCAAGGCATTCAAATCCAACAAGATGCAAAAATTCATTGCAAAGTATAACATCACATGGAATTACTCCACTGGTTACTATCCTCAAGCAAATGGACTTGCCGAAGCATTCAATAAAACACTCGGTAAAATACTTAAGAAGACAGTTGCAAAGAATAAAAAAGATTGGCATGATCGTCTCTATGAAGCTTTGTGGGCATACCGTGTAACTGTGCGGACCCCAACCCAAGCCACTCCATATTCTCTGGTATTTAGAAGTGAAGCAGTTTTACCTCTTAAAGTGCAACTACCCTCGCTACGGGTTGCTATTCATGACGAGATTACAAATGATGAGCAGATTCGACTCAGATTCCAAGAGCTCGATGCATTGGAAGAGAGGCGTCTTGAGGCTGTTCAAAATCTAGAGCTATATCGCCAAAACATGGTCAGGTCCTATGACAAGCTTGTTAAGCAACGAGTGTTTCGAAAAGGTGAACTCGTTCTTGTGCTCCGGCGTCCAATCATCGTAACACACAAGACGAAAGGAAAGTTTGAACCAAAATGGGAAGGACCATTTATTGTCGAGCAAGTATATGATGGTGGCGCATATCAATTGGTGGATTATCAAGGTCTTTGTCCCATGCCCCCAGTTAATGGGCGGTACCTAAAGAAATACTTTGCTTGACCAAGTGTCACTGGAATTTGAATCGTCCTTTTGTTTCCTTTTTTTTTCTTCTTTTTTCTTTTCTCTTCTCTTTCTTTCAAAAAAAAATGGACTCAGTCCCTCATTGAAAGGCTTTTCTCGTACAAGTCACCAAGTTGGCCAACAGTCAGTGTTGTTAGTGGATATGACCCTGGGCAGGAAATGTCCCAATTGATCTAACTCGTACTGCAGTAACCTCAACACTAAGCACATGACTTGCACCAACAAGGGATAAAAGAAACCTGTGGAAGATCGATCTGAGTTGACTCTGAAAGTTGTGGGTTCATATCACGCCTTCTGCTTTTGTCCGGCTCATGGGAGATGCTAAGCCTCGAGGGAAACTATAGCGGAAAAGAGTATGAAAGGGCTACCTAGCTTGATAAAAGTCTTGTCTAGTGTGGAGCCACATACCACCCTATGAGGTATTAACAAGGGCCTAAAAAAAAAAAGAAGAAAAGCCAGCGAGGAATTTTAGTCACAAAAAGGTGGAAGCTACCCTCCAAATTCACTGTGAAAAAAAAGAGAGAAAATATGGAGAAGCTAAATGAAAAGGGGTTGCCAAAGAAGTAGCTCCTATGCACCTAAACTCCAAGTATCAAGCATCCGAGTCAATGAAGTAAATCAAATCCCAAGCAAAGCAACATGAAGGCGGAGGGTAGTTATTCACCGACCTCGGCAAAAGTAATGGCAAAAAAAATGTCTTAGCCATTGTCCCTAAACCTTACCTGAAGATTACAGCCATATCCTACATCTCCCGCTGGACAGAGGCCGAAGGAGTGAGGCACATAACAAAAGGGGGGGCTTAGTGATGCTTCTACTAGTTCAAGAAAGTCCTGATGAAGTGCAAGCCTTTTATACACCGATGCCACGAGGGAGCTAAGGTACAAGTGGAAATACTGTGGATAATGAGAAGGTGCAGTGAACATGCCCTATAACAGCACTCGCCGTTGGCTACTCATAGCTTGGTGATTAACGGAAAGCCGACATAAAAAAAAAAGAGTTTATGTTCCAGATCTCTTTTTTTTTTCCTTCTTTCAAGCAACAGCGTCCATGCTCTCCATTTTTGTTTTAAAAAAAAATGTGTGTGTTTGCTCAGGACCATTTTTGTTTTCTGTGTCGAGGAAGGATGGCCTGAATAAAAGCATCCTAAGCTTCCACCGTCATCTTGCATGGTATGTTACATCATTACTGTGGGTGTCTATGATATTTCAGACACAAACATATTATCTGAAGCAGTGAAGCAGGCCAGTGCGGTGACTGTGGATCTTGTGGATTATGTCAAGATTGATGGCTGGCACCACCACATGGTCGCTTCTATCTATATGACAACGTTTCATTGGCTGGCACTATTGTATAGTCACAATGAAATTGAAAGATTATTATATTAAGATTGATGGCTGGCACCACCATATGGTCGCATCTATCTACATGACAATGTTTTATTGGCTGGCACTATTATTTAGTCACAATGAAACCGAACGTCAATCGTGTGGACATGTCTGAATATTGCAGCATGGATATTCGCCCTTCCCTACATTCACAGTCCACAAACTCAACAAAGATTATTGGAAAGTTGTGCATGGCCTTATGCAACAACTATCCTTCTATTTTCTTTAGCTTAGAGTGCTACCTCTGGCTAATATATTCATCATCTTATCGCCTCATAGGCATATACTGAATACTAGAAAGTTGCATGGTCTTTTGTAACAATATCCTACACACACACCTTTGACATAAGAAGTTGCATGGTCCTTCGCAACAATATCCTACACACACGTTTCACATAAGAGAGGTTGCATGGTCTTTCGCAACAATGTCTTACACATATTGTTAGTGAAAGTTGTTGCATGATTTTTGCAACGATGTTCTATACATATTATAAGTGAAAGCTGTTGCATGGTCTTACGCAGCAGTAGCCATTGTTTTAGTCGGTCTCACAAATACCGGCTAAGACTTATCATGCTAATTATTGGAGGTTTGTTGCATGGTTTTTCGCAACAACATTCTATCCACATTGTTACCGTAAGCTGTCGTATGGTCTTGCGTGACAGCATATCATATTTTAGCTAGTCTCACAAACACCGGCTAAAACATATCACACTAATTATTAGAGTTGTCGCATGGTTTTACACGGCAACAATATACTTATTTAATCTTGTTATGCAAGTGCAAAGAACACAATAATTATTTCAAGATATTGTATGGTTTTATGCAATGGCACTTACACTTTGTCTAGTCACAGAAGTCCTAGCTAACAGTTTTATGTGACTTGTGGCATGGTCTTGCGCTACAAAATTTTGAATGAGGTGTGTTAATACCGGCTAGAATCATTATTGAGCTCTGACATTTTTATGCCCTATAACATTATATGTGGGCCATATATGTACCGCCAAGAAGCAACCTTTTTTTTTTTTACTAACATTGAGAGAATAATGATTAAGTCGTTGTGGCATGGTCTCTCGCCACAACGTCCTATGTTTTGGCTAACTAAGCAAGCTACTAAAACTCACCATCCAATTACGAGACTTTTGTCACGAGTTCTAATTTCTTGTGGATTCGGGGAATTACAGAGCTGACGGCTTGATGAATGCCTTCAACTTATTATTTTTATATCAGTGCTACAGTTGACAATACTAGTGACCAGTGCCAATCATATGAAGGCCAAACATTATGGAGGCAGTAATGTATATATGATTGCTTGACATAATTAAACAAAGATAGCAAGGCTCAGCTATGCTGGTTACATGTTCCAGTTTTAGCCAGTAATTATAAATATTTCCCCGAGTTGAATCTCTGCCGCTTCGCACATAAATTCAACTCGGCGGGGGGCATTTGTTTGATAATAATTTTGCTTAAATTTTAGAGCAAAATTTGATTACAGAGAAATGAAAGAAGGGACACGTACTTCAAGTATTTAGCATGCACCAGTGCTGTAACGTGCATAAGTTAATCATGCAGAGCGCTAATGGCCGGAATAAAATATTACTCATTGCTGTTGTAATACAGGTAGCTTCTAATTTATTCCTGAGATAATAACCAGCTAGCTGTCCGTGTTGTGGATTTCGTTAGAGAGAAAATCAAAGAAGGTGGTCTCGTATCCGCACGTGTTGAAATCCAATGTGTATCCGCACGTGTTGAAATCCAATGAAGCACCGTGCTACCTTCATACAGATGAGAACCAACATGCAAGCAGTATGCAACGAATTCAAATGAATCTTACCGATGGAGCCACGTGACCGTGTACACAAATACGTAGGGCGGGCCAACCGGTT
>BCLH01002898.1:9121-29149 GCA_001602315.1 Zoysia pacifica
AATTCTGAAATCCAAATTTTACTCATCTCTAAAACTTACTACTCACTCTCGCACCTGTATTTGCTTGCTTGTATTGCTGAAAATCAGCTTTTATCGTCTAAAAATACAAGCATGAACAATCAGCATCAGAAAATTGTGAAATATATTGCTGATGTGCCTTTGTCACAAGGAAAATGTGATAAAGAAGAGTTGTGTGATACTTTATCTCTTATTAAAATAGAATAACTAGATAGAGAGCACTCTTCTGTTTTTTGTCCTATGTCTAACATCGTACAGGAGAGTGAGAAAAAGACTAAAAAAGACGTTGTGCTCGTTAATGAGATAATGGATAATGATACTTGTGTTCTGCCTACTATATTTCAGAAGAGTAAGAAAAATAAAACACACTGTGAGTCTCTCACCATATCTCGATCCTCTCATACTGATTGTGTTGAACTGCAATTGCCCAATGTTCATCTTAGTGTTCTGTAAAGCTTAATTGAGCCTCTTAAGACTTATGCTTTGTTTTGTAATGCATATTTGTTCTATGATTGCATCAAGTTGTGTGACTAAGTTTTGTTCATCTCGAAAACACAACTAGTGTATATAGTAGAAAATATTGTTTTTGAGTACACACACGTGGAGAATAAGCATTTTTATTACGCTGATTTGAATGATGCAAAGTTAGAGCTCATATCTTCTTTAACTTCTGTACTTGAGTCGAGGACGACTCCAAATCAAAGGGAGAAGAATAATGAGATCACACACATACATGGCCTCCACCCTTTATAATTTTACAAGGACATATTGGAGTGCACTTTTACATTCTGAACTTAAAGTCGAGGACGACTCTAATTTAAGTGGGTAAAGATGATATGAACATCATATCCTCTGATGAAGACGTCAATAAAAATATTCACATATAGAGGATTTGAACTGCAAAACAGTACAAACTTGCAACAAAAGCTACGACTTCATATGGAATCTAATTTGGGTGTTTAAGTACATTCTGAAAAGCTCATCAAGTCTATTTTCGAATGGATCCAGCCTCACCTTCATATCATATCTGAGTCAGCAGCAATTGTCGTTCTAATTCAGAAGGTGCTGCATCACCTCAACTTGGGCCGATGACCCATGTATCAAATTGAGCTCATTAAGGCCACGTCTTAGGGTTTGAGGACAACCACATCACTCTCTGGTCGTTCTTCACCCTATTTAAAAGTCCCAGCCGCCACAAAAAGAATTGAGTTTTCTTTTGTTATAGTTTATTTCTTATGCAAATTTTCTGATCTTCAGTTATGTCTAACGATCACTTATTAGACAGCTTTGAGAACCTCATATTAAAAAAGATTCTTGATTTGCCACATTTTGTTTTTGTTTGTTCTTCGATTCGATTGCTTGCAAGAATTGATTTTCGTAATCAGATTGATCTTGCTGTCCAGCATGATCAATAACTATTCAAAGTTGGTTTTACGATGGCTAAAGCGCATACGACCTATTCGTTTATAGTCGAATCGTAAAAATCGACTCTATCAATCAAATCGATATTTATCACCTCACCGAAATATCGAACATCTCAAATCGATATTTATCAACTCGTGCTGCCCCCTGCTGGCCGCACACTGCTCGTGCTGCCCCCTACTGAGGCTGCACACTGCCGGCGCCGGCTGTCAGGAGCTCGTGCTGCCTTCGTCCAGGTAAGGCGCACACCCCTGCTCGTGCTGCCCCTGGGGCTCGCAGCTCTGGATTGATTTCAAGTTCGTGACCTGAGAATCTTCTTCCTTCCAGATCGAGCAGCTAGGGTTTCATCTCTCTTCACGAACAGGTTTTAACTTAGATATCTTTTTGTGCATGCAGATTAGGATTCGTAATTTTTCTTCCATGATAGTTGTTCTTTTTCAGAATTCATTGGTCAACCAAAGGAAGAAAGATTGTGAAGGCTCTGGCTCACAAGTACAAGGCTGTGAAGGTAACTCACTCTTCTTTTTTTCTTATGACTTGGGACCTGCTACTACTGAACTTTGATGAAGCCTTGTTTATGCTTGATCAAATTGTATTTTCATGTTACTGTGAATAAAAGTAGTAGTTTTATCCTCTCTGTGGTCACAGTGAAACCATTTTATGAAATGAGGCTTGTATATGCTTGATTAAAATTTTATTTTTACTTGATTGACTCATCCAGTTGTGGTCTGCAAGCTGCCTTAAGTTATTAAAATCTAGTACATTTTTGTTGGTAGCTTGCTGAACTGCATTTTGCATTACAATGCGTGATCGATCTGGGAAATACAGGTAAACTGCTCCGTGTTGCTAGGCGCCACCATGGACACCAGCATGATTAGTGAGAGGTTTCCAGTTGCAACTTGCAAGCCCGTGTAAATCAGGGATACATGCAAGACAAAAACATTTGCTATCATTTAGTAGTGTTATCTGACATATTGTCTCTACATTCTTATTATGTCTGCTTCTTTAATTGCCTGTTTTCTGCTGCCTTTTTAGCAGTACCTGACCGCTTGTTTATTATCCTTGCTTGCACTAATCATTTCTTTGTTTGGAATACAGCCTGCTGTCACTCTATTTTTGTTATTGGTAAATCTTTCTGTAGTTCAGTGGTTGAGCATCCGTAATCTGTTATAGTCAATATTGCCAAGTCGTACTCGTTCTATCATTTGATCCTTTCTAGCTGCAGGGTGCTGCTTTACATTCAAAGATAGTCTGGGTCTGGGTGTGTGATATTAATCAAATTCTCATGTCTAGGATTTCAAGCACCACAGCCGAGGGCAATCTTTTTTGTAACCGTGGCTTCATGTCTAGCATGTCAGATTTGTTGATGAAGCTGAAGCGATGGATGCCCCTCTTCTGGACAATGAACTCAAACTTATTATCACTACTCTTATTTGGAAAAGACAATGTGGCATTATTGATGTTTTGTTACTTGAATTATTATGTGAACACTATAACTTCTGTGACCATTAGAACTTCTAGATTTGTTACTTGAATTATTATGTGACCATTAGGACTTGATGAACTGGAAGTAGAGAATGGTTATTTTGTTTTTACTTATTTATCCCATGACCATTTGAATTTTTCTGATATTTCGGAATTTTTATGATTTATTCCATGAACATTTGAATTTTTCTGACTTTTCTGATTATTTATTTATTTATTACGTGACATTTATTTTTTCTGATTTTTTTGAAATTTTTACTGATTTATTACGTGACCATTTGAATTTTTTCCTAATTCTTTCGATTTTTTATTAAATGTCTGGGTTTTTTTTATCCCAGTCTTCCAAATATGTCTTAGGAATTGGGTGGACGGGGGTTCTATCCCTGGTGGGGGAGGAGATGCCATGTGTAGGTGAAAATTCCCCTACGGGGTTGAAACCCACATGTTTTTCGCTCCCCTTCACCCAAAGAGCCCTTATTGCGGGAGCTTATGATAACAAAAGGGTATTTTTCTAGCACCAAAACAGTGGCTTTGATGAACTGTTTGCTCAACTGTAGCGCCAGAGTATTGTGAGCCAATGGATTTCCTTCAACGGTGGATGGATGGGGAGTGAAGTCACGCCGTGACTTCACCGAGGTAGGCGATCTCAATCCGTCGCCGACGCACCAGGATCGTCGGCAGTCGACTGCCTCGGCTGTCACTGGCTGACGGCTGGAACAGGACCAGCGAGGTCAGTAGGAGAAGCAGGAGGAGGCAATGTGCGGCGCGGGGAGAGGCGGTGGTGGCGCCGCCGTGGCTTCGGAACCTGCTGCCGTGGCGGGTACCGTGGCCGATCGGGGGCGACGGCGGCACCCCGCACAGCGCCGTCGACCGGCTCCCGACCTTCGTCGCGCCGGGCGGGCCCGTGGTGGGGTGGCACGGCGCGTGCTTCGCGGAGAATCAGGCCGCGCTCAACCTCACCAACAGCAGCGGCGGCGGCAATGCAACCGCAGCGGGCCTCGACGGCGCCGTTTTCAGCATTAAGGTTCGTCCCCGCATCCGCGAGCTCTGATTGATTACCGGTAGTCCAGTATATACGCAATGCAGTCAAGGTTGTAGTGACTATTCTGCTTCAAGTTCAATTCCCCCATATGACCTGTGGCTTCTTGATTTTTTGAGGATTTCCACCTCTTTCTGCTTCCTAAGTTCAACCCAGCTCCACTTCCTTACGGAGTCATCGACATGTGCAGATGTGCATCACTTAGCCAATGTGATGGAAATAACTCATGTCAGCTAAAACAACGTATGATTTCTGTATCGAATAGAATACCCACGGGTTATCGTTTATTTTTAGTGGAAGCATGGAACTAGTCTAATGATGAACAATGACTGCCCCTAGTTATACTGCTTATCTTTCTTGTCATTTTTCAATTAAGAAAAATCAGTGAGTCATCAAGTCTCTGTAGCCTATAGGCCTCAACAGAACATACTAACTCCCTCAGATTTATGTGACATTCAGTTACATGGAAGTATGTAAACTAACATCATACAGAATCAATTAATGGGGTCATGGGAGTGGCTTTCAATATGTGATAGAAACATTAGCAGCGAGAAGTGACTCACTTTTTTTTTTTTGGAAGAAGAGGGCAGGTGCTCTGCCATTTCATTATAGAAGGAGAAAAATACAGGGGAAAGGAAATAAAACATGAGTTCGCAGTTTTTGCTGCCCCGGAATGAAGACGCAAAGGAGGAAAAAACAACATCAACTAAACCAGCGATATGATCTAGAGGGAAGTGAAGGTACTCTCCGGTCATGGAGTCCATGACTGGACATAGCCCTGCAGCAGCAAAGTAAGAAAATCAAGAAATGAACATCGTTCCTTTGATCGCCAGATTGAATTGGTCCCCTCCCTCCTTGGTTAACAGTGTGACTTGCAGTGGATCTTTTCTGTGCCTTGGAAAATTCTCCTGTTCCTTTCTTTCCAAACATTCCACAGAGTATATTAGGACTCCTGTGAGACCTTCTGTGGAGCTTGTCCATTGATACAGCCGCCCTTTGAAGCCATTTCGCTACACCTGTGGTTTGGGATGACAATTCTTGCCAGCCTGTCGCAGCGGTCCAGCTATAGATGTGTGCCATTACTTGTCCAACAAATATGCATTCAATTAGTAGGTGTCTTCCGTCTTAAAATAAGTGATATTTTTTACTTTTTAAAATCATCATTTAATTATTTGTTTTATTAAAAAAATTACAAAAATGCAAAAATAAACAAGTTAAGTTTAAAGTACTTTTAATAATAAATTATTTTATAATAAAATAAATATTTTTTAAATTTTTTTAATAAAATGAATGATAAAGATGTTTGAAAATTTAAAATGATATCTATTTTGAAACGGAGAAAGTAAAAGGGGGCAAATTATGTTGTTGTCCCCATTTCTTAAGTCCGCTTTAAGGATTTTTTATGCATCGCGATCCACCCAAAGACGATCACTTTTGTATATCCTTGAAGTGTTCTCTGTACGCTGATTTTGTGGAGTACTGTCCATTTCCTGTCAGCTTCCATGTTATGCCATTTCTGCACCCGTCTTGTAACACAACTTGGTATAGGAGTTCCCACAAATCCACATACTCCTTGATTTGATCTGTCCGTATTCCTCCCAATGCTGTAATCTAATCTCTCCGTTTCAAATTATTTGTCATCCTAAGCTTTAAGTGCAAAAATTAAAAAAGGTAAAAATGTGGGATGTGTGAGAGACCGTCCCACGTAAGAGACGATCCATCGATCAGTCTCAAGTTATTCTCGCTAGTGACTTTCCGTTAACTCGACTTTTATAGCTCGCGAGTGACTATCTATTCACTCGACTTTTATAGCTCGCGAGTAACTTTCTATTCAATCGACTTCTACCGTGCAATAAAACTTAGTCTAGCTCAACATCGAGTTATTCGTACCAACAGCACACAGCATAGGTAATAAGGTACCTAGCATGCAATTTTAGGTTTTCAAACAACTTCTAATACTTAATGCACAAGACATTACTGATATTATACACAGTGATAAAATTAAAACTTAAAAAAGATTAATGCACCGAGGTTCGCCTGGGCTTTTCTTACAGGTAGCTTCCTTTGTTAAAGAAACACCTCCAAGCTCTCCTTCGAGTCGCTCAGGTCCTAGCATGATATGCAAAAGAATGAATTATGCTACTGTTTAATCTTTAAATGACATCATAAGCGATGATAGCTTTTTATTTTTAAAAGATGGTTAGTAAAGGTTTTCGAAAATATAAAATTATAATTTGAGTTGTTCACAAAATTAAAAAGGTTATAATGGAATGTTTGGGAATTTTTCAGGATTTAATGAAATCAAATGAATTTATAATGATTTAAATGCTATTTAAACCGAATAATACATTTACAATAGTATTTTTAATGGAATTAAATATAAAGCTTTTCTAAAACATAAATTTTGAATAAAGAAACGGAAAAGTAAGATTTTTAAGATTTTATTATGTCAAGAAATAATAATAATGCATTAATTAATCATTATGTGATCTGAATTATTTAAATTAATTTCATTCATAAAATAAAAATGTGTTAGCTTCAGAATATAGTTCTAGATAAGAGGAGCTTAAAAAAATTTATTTCATAATTTTAGGAGCCATAATGAATTTCCTACAAATTTTAGAATATTAAACACATTTCTGGACTATTAAGAAATCAGTTCACAAATTAAATAAAATCCAGCCGTACTGGGCCTTGACGCACGATGGGCTACGGAGGCCACTGGCCCAGCTGGGGCATGCCCAGAAAGTGGGCTGCAGGGAGGGAAACCTGGCCCACGAAGGGGGAGGCCCCAGGCGCGGGTCGGGCTGACCTCGCCCGGCCATGGCGGGGTCGGCGGCGAGCGCCGGCGAGCTCGCCGGAGAGAGGAGACCGGTGGCGAGGGAGGCTGGATCCCAGCGAAAAACGATCCTCGGCACGCGGGAAGGACAGTGGAGAGGTCGTTGGTCCGAGGTTCTCACCGGGGCAGCCGGACGACGAGCGGCGGTGGCCGACGAGGTTCGGCGAGGCGGCCGCGGCGTTGGGGGGCTGGATCCTCAACGGAGTCTGTACAGGGAGCTTTACTGGAGGACGTAGAAGACTGGCACGCGGGTGCTTGCTGTGGGAGATGGCTGGAGGTGGGCCGGCAACGTCGAGGTGGCGGATGGCGAGGTACGGCGGCTTCGGCGGCAGTCTGCGAGTAGGGCTGTCGACGAGAGTTAACTTGGATTCCTTGTACAGCTTCACTAGGACATGGGGAGCACCGGCACGGTGGGCGTCGTTGCAGGGGAAGGCCGGGAGATGGCTGTCGACGGCGACGTGCTTGGGTCAATGGCGTCGACGAAGCAGTTCCGTTCCTGCACTAAGACCCCCAAATTTCTTCGTATATGCCTCCAACAGATGCGTTATACAGCGAGGGAGTCGGAAGTGACTGAGAGAGAAGGATTAAACCTTGAAACGCGGTGGATTTGACTGAAAATGAACTGATTTGGGGAAGCTTCAAATTGGATGAATCCGGGGAAAGGAAAGTGGAGGCGAGCTAACGAGTAGCTTCAGGGAGGAAGGGCGCAGGTCCTCGCTGGAGAAAAAGAGGCCGGGGATGGTCGGGGAGGGGGTTCTTCACGGCGACGAGGTCGTGCGTCCGAGCTCGAGCGCGCCAGTGGGTGAGTCGTCGGGGAGGGGAGACGGGTGCAACGGACACGGGAAGGGCGTCGTGTCCTCGCGAGGATCAGTTCGCTACACGCGGCGCGCATGCAGGGAGCACGGCTCGCGCGGCGCGGCACTTGGACTGTGCGCTGGTGACTGGAGGTTGGGGATGGATCCTGGAGCGGCTGACTGGTCGGCCCCACCTGTCGGTGACTCAGTCGAGCTTAACGCTTATGCTTTTTGAGATAGAAAAAAGAAGAGCAAATGACTTAGATTGGATTGTAACCATGAAGAGTAGTTCTCCAACATTTGCTCTACGACATAAGTTGTTTGGACAGGTTTTTGCAAAGGTATGTAAAAGATATAGAATTCGAACATGGTTAACTGATAAGGAAATTCTGATTTTTCTGATTTTCTGGAACCCGTACTGTTTTGATCCGAATTCAATACTTTCCGAGCTCTATAAATTTTGAAACTTTGAAGAGTGGTAGAACATTTCAAAAGGAACAACTTTCATGTTTGTCCCAGGTTCAAATTCGAAATAAATTTTATTTTATAAAATTAGGAAATCTGCAACCTTTTAAAAAGGAAAATTCTGTTGGGGCCTTTTTATCCTTTAAATAAAAATTTAAAGAAAATTTCTAAATTTAGACTTTGTAAAACCTTTCAAATGGAATATTTATTCACAATTTTTCTTTGAAAAATTTTTAACTTGAAGATTGAAAATTTGAATTTAAATTTGAAATTTGAACTTGCTTGGAAGGTTAAAAATTAATTGAGCTCGGATCCATAATTTCGGACTTGAACAGGTTGGCTTCTTTATTCAGAAATACGAAGTGTTGCAGGGTGCGTTGAAAATGAGAAGGAGAGAGATAGAGATAGAGATGTATTGAAAATAGAGAAAGGTGCATTGGAAAGTAAGGATGTCAAGTAAATTAGAAAAATTTGAAGTAAATTGGGAAAACTTGAAGAGGCTAGAACAACAAGTAATTTGGGATGGAGGGAGTAATTGTTATTTCTCAGCTTCCATGTTTGCCATTTCTGCACCCGTCTTGTAACACCACTTGGTGTAGGAGTTCCCACAAATCCACATACTCCTTGATTTGATCTGTCGTTGTTATTCCTCTCAACGCTGTAATCTAATTGTTATTTCTGAGTTTGGTCGCTGCTGTTCTCATTTGAATCTTCTTCTTTCAGGGAAAAATCTCCAATCCACTTATCCACCTTGATACTAATATTGGAACACAAGCAGTACACTACTGTTACCACAGAGCTGCAGCTTATGTGGATGAAACCGACATGAAACAATTTTATTGTGCACAAACATTCCACAGCATTGTAGGACATAATAGGAAAACAAAAAGATACTACTGATGCAGGTTTTTTACTTGTCAGAAAACATTCAAACGTCCAAATTTTCACCTATGTAGAGTCAGAAATAAGAATGGCAACAGAACTGAACAGAGACTAGGTTAGAGGTCAGAATTGAGATTGTAAGAGCATAGTGAAATGTGTCATTGCAGTATTCGTTTTTACCATAAGAGGCAAGTGTCAGGTGGTCTGCCATTTCTAAAGGAGAGGAGAAATACAGTGAGAAATTATAAGTGTTTCAGCACCAACAGAATAGCTGTTGAACACGGGGTCAACAATGCTTTATTAGTTTAATGACCTAGATGGAATGGAATGACTCGATGGGTCGGTGTTCGTGTTTATATAGATCAATCGGATACATTATTAGCTACACCTGAAGGAGGCAGAGATAAGAGCAAGTAGACTAATCTATACTCTTCTCTTACTACCTAAACTCTGAATCCTATCAGTTCAGACTTCAGAATACTGAATCCTATCAATTCAGAATCCTGTTATGACTTCTAGCAAACTCTTACAAACTATACTCTGAATTCTGTCAGTTCAGAGTACTGAACTCTGAATCTTCAGATAAACTGGCAACTTAAACTGTATCATTTCTGAATTTGCAGAGACTTTGGGTCTCAAATTTCTGAGTTGCAATGCCGAATCACTTGAATGCGTCTTGGACATCAATGTAAGGATCATTGAAGTCCACCGTCCTGACCATCTGGTCCAACTCCCGCCGCGCTGCCGCCCTGTTCTTCTGGAGTTCAGCCTCCTCCTTGGCTTTGCGAGCTTGAGCGGCAAGCTCCTCAATGGACTTCGTGGGTTTAGGTGGCAACGGGAGCGAGGAAGATACTGTTGACAGGTTGCTTCTCGTTGAAGTGTGGCTGGACGTAGCCAACACAGGCGCTCTTGCGGACTCCACGCTTTCCGAGGGCTTGGGCGGTGCAGGTGCTTTCCGAGGGGCTTTCGGCGGCTTGGATGCAGCGTGGGACTGGATGCTCCTGGATGCAGCTTGGGACGGGAAGCTGTTGGATGCAGTTTTTGACGGGATGCTCCTTGCCGCGCTCTGTCCGACATTTCCTTCCCTGCCCAGCGGCCGGGCCGCGTCCTCACGCCGCGCCCTGTCTGCCAAGAACGTGGTGGTGCAGTCCCTGATCTCACGGAGAGCTTCGTCGCCTAGAGCATGTACGTCCACCTCGATTCTCTTTGATGCAGCATGGGACAGGGACTGGATCGTCTTGGTTGCAGCTTGGGACTGGACGCTCTTGGATGCAGTTTTGGACGGAGTGATCCTTGCCGCGCTCTGCCCGGTAACTCCTTCCCTGCTCAGCGGCCGGGCCTCCTCCTCGCGCCGCGCCTTGTCTGCCAGGTAATCGGCGACGCAATCCCTGATCGCGCGGAGCGCTTCGTCGCCTAGAGCCAGCACGTCCACCTCGATCTCGATCTCGTCGTCCGCGCCGCCGCCGCCGCTGCGGCGGCACACGGTCCCGTTGTCCTGCAAGACACGAACAACAGAGTCAGACAGGGGGTTCACCTGACGCGGGGAAAGTCCAGGCGGGAGGAGAGAAATCAGCAGCCGGTTGACGGCGTCCTTCTCCTCGGACAACATCGGTGGTGCGCCGGCATCGCGGCGGCGCTTCGCAGGCGGCTCGCCCTCGCTGCTGGACCCGGGACGCTTCGGTCCCTTGCCGGCAGACGTCCCGACGCTGTCCCGGTCGATGCGGGGGCGGGAAGCGCGGGCGCGAGAAGCAGAGGCCGCGTTCCCGCGCGGAGCCGACCGCCGAGAGGACGGGAGCGTCGTCGCGACCATGGCGGCCGCTTAGGGAGGGACACAGAGCTCGAAGCAAGAAAGGCGGCGCGGAAGGAGAGAAATGAAGCCAGGGTGGCAGCGGTTGCCAGGAGAGATTAATTTATTGGACCGGCCCCGCTAAACGCGCGGTTAGTTATCAGGATAAGGCGGCGGAAGAAAAGCTTATCACGAGACTCAAATTCTGATAACCGCTGCACCGTGACGCGCGACCCAAGTTCCATGAAACCGCTGCGTGGGAGTTTGCCGTACTGTAGTATTTAGTACGATTGATACGATACGGCCATCATAACATGATACGGTATTTAGTTGGATTGATACGATACAGCTATCGTAACATGATACGGTATTTAGTTGGATTGATACGATGTCAGACAATTATCCGCCTCCTTCAGGTGCATCAGAATGAAAGTTGATATATAGCACGCATCATATATTCTAATTTTACGTGAAACTCGGAAGCTTTAAATCTGTGGATTACTGACTAAACACCCTTACAAGTGCAAAAAAAAAAAAAAATCCTAGGAGAAGTCATGGCACCATATAGTTACGCATAATTTAAAATCTTTCTCCATTATCTGTTTTGCATGATTGATTTCTTTGTTTTATGTTTATCTTTTCTGGGAGCAGTAACACTGTATATTCATGTCGAGATCACATACCCGGGTATCCAACAGATCGCATTTCAACGGGTAAAAGATCGGGGGTCGGGCGACATGGGTTCCGACCCCCGATCGGCAACCTTCGGCGGCCTTGTCTTGGCCGCCGCGTAGGGACGCGAAGACCCCGGCCTCCGGAGATCGACCCCTAGGAGGTAGGTACAGCGTTATGATACATTTACTCTGATGGCCAGCTGTCGTCCGTCCTGACGAGACGGGACGAGATTCACCACGGCAACACTTCACCAGAAAGCTGCAACGGCTGCCCGACACGACGGGACAGCACTGTAGCTGGCACAGTGGCGCCGGACGAGCGTCACTGTACCCGCCGCTGTGCGCGACGCGACGGGTCGTGACCACGCCTGGACGGAATGAAATGATGGCGACAAGGACGGAAGAGCCCACCTGTCGGCGAGACGGCAGGATCGCGTGGGGCCCATTACCTGTAACCCCAGGGTCCTCTCTTATATAAAAGGAGGCCCGGAGAACGATAGAGAAGAGACGGTCGAACACCACCACAAGCAACAACCACAAACACACGAAAGACAAATTTGAGCTCCATCAAAGCCCGAGGATCTTTGCACCTTTCCGAGCAAGCACTCCCATTCACCCACGTTCTGGGTCCTCCCGCGAAGAGAGGATCCCGTCTTGTAACGTTATCCTTGAGATAATCTATCCCCTGGACGTAGGGTATTACACCATTCGGGTGGCCCGAACCAGGTAAAAATCCCCTCGAGTCTTCCTCAGACCGGGCCGTTCAGAGTCCGAAGGCACACCACCCCCGCGATCGTATATTCACTGTGTCGGTGGTCAGAACGCCGACAGTTGGCGCGTCAGGAAGGGGTCATCTCTCTTTTAGTGTGCTCTCGTTTCGGCTTTTCGATGGCCCCATACTTCGTTGTAGGGGATATTTTGATCTCCCATCTCCGTTTTGAGGACTTCACGGTCGCTGTCTCTAGAGACGGTCGGTCGTGGCAAGTCCCCGCTTTCGCCTCTAGGCAGGCTTTCCATTTCGGGAGCCTGGACTTTGTTGCGGGCGAAGGCGGCGAGCTCTGCCTCCAGGCTCCGTGTGGAGGGCACCCTCGCTGGTGGCCTCGGAGCCACCTTATTTTGGGGCACGACCCGTCGAGGGAGTGCTTCACTCTCCACGCCCCGAAGGGCGCGGAACCGGCGACTCTCGGCAACACGCCGCCGGGTGCCAACCTGTCCCTGCGCCCCACAGTGGACGTCGCCGGCCAAGCTTGGCCGCCCTCGGGATGCACCGACAGCCCCGACCTTAGGGGCAAGGCTCCAGCCAGCCCCAGCGACACGGCGCGAGCCCGAGGACGGTCCACCTACCAGTAGCTCGCAGCTGGGGGGCCGCCGACCTTCGACACCCCGTTCGAGAACCTCGCGGCGGCAGCGTGCATCCTCAACGAGATCGCTGCCCCCGAGGATCCAGCGCTGAGGGAAGTGTACGACCGCGTACGCTTCTACCTCGGCAACGCGCTTCAACGACCAGATGCGTCTCTCCGACCCCAGCAGTCAGAGACAAAAAGCAACCGCCAGTCCCAGGATCGGCGGAGCTCGGCGCGCGACAGCCCGGTCGAGGAACGGAACCCTCGACGCCACGCGGGGTCAGTCCTCCCCTGCCTCGGCCCCAACCTCGACGTCCGCGGCACCATCGACGCCAGGCGCCAGGCGAGGAGCGAGCTCCGCGACGAATCTCGCCGGAAACACTTCCACGACCGCTACTACCGACGCGACTCCCTCGACTCCAGGAGCCCGAGCCCTGAGGGAGTCGGACCCAGAGCGTTCGGATCGCTCATCCGGCATGCGAAATTTTCACAGAGATTTCGCGCCCCGACCACCATCGGCCGCTACAACGGAGAAACAAACCCCGTCCACTAGCTCGAGGATTACCGCCTCGCCTGCAGGACGGGAGGGGCGGACGACCTGTTCGCCATCCAGTACTTGCCGCTCTTCCTCACCGACTCAGCCCGAAGATGACTCAAACACCTCCCTGAGGACTGCGTCCAAGACTGGAGCGACCTGCGTCGAATCTTCGTCGGCAACTTCCAAGGGACTTACACGCATCCAGGTAACTCCTGAGACCTCAAGAATTGCAAGCAGGGGCCCGGCGAGTCGCTCCGGGAATACATTCAGCGCTTTTCCCGAAAGCGCAACGAGCTCCCCAACGTCAGCGACGCCGACGTGATCAACGCCTTCACCTGCGGCACGACGTCCAAGGCGCTCGTCCACAAGTTGGGCCGGAGGAATCCCCGGACCGTCCGGGACCTCCTCGACATCGCCACAACCTTTGCCACCGGAGAAGAGGCCGTGCAAGCCAACTTCGACCGAGGTCGGGCGAATGTTGAAATATTGGAGAACGACCGTCGGGGAGACCGACCCTCCGACCGATCCACGGACCGCCGCAACGAGCGGGGTGGCGGCAGCTCGAGCCGCAAGAAGGGCAAAGGCCGGCGCCACGATGACGACCTCGTGGCCGCCGTCGACCACCCAGCCCGACCCCCGACCAAGAAACCGGCTAACCACGACGGCCACTTCGACAAGATGCTCAACCGACCCTGCCCCAACCATTCTATGCCGGTCAAGCACACCCTCCGGAATTGCCACCTGGCAAAGAGGTTCTTCAGGAGCGAGCCTCAGGCCGGCTCCTCGGTAGCCAAGACCAACCCCCAGGCCAAGGGCGCAGGGGAAGACGAGGGAACGGTTTTCCCCGAGTCGGAGGACTGCCTCATGATCTTTGGCGGCCCCGCGGCCTACTGCGAATCCCGCGGCCGCCAGAAGAGGACATGGCGCGAGGTCAACGCTGTCAACCCCGCGGTCCCCCGCTACCTCAAATGGTCCGAGGCCCCGATCACATTCGATCGGGCTGACCACCTGGACCACATTCCACAGCCCGGGTGCCTCCCGTTGGTGCTCGATCCCATTGTCGGCTCCGTGCGCCTGTCAAAGGTGTTCATGGACGGAGGGAGCGCCCTCAACATCCTCTATGCCGACGCCTTCCGGGCGATGAGGCTGACGGAGACCGACCTCCGTCCGACCCATGCTCCCTTTCACGGAGTCGTCCCTGGGGGCTACACGACGCCCCTCGGTCAGATCACGCTCCCAGTCACATTCGGTGACCGGAGCAATTTTCGGACCGAATCGCTCACCTTCGAGGTGGTGGACTTCACCAGTGCCTACCACGCCATCCTGGGTCGGCCATGCTACGCGAAGTTCATGGCCGTCCCCAACTACGTCTATCTGAAGCTGAAGATGCCCGGGCCGAAGGGCGTCATCACGGTCTCCTCGCGCTTCCAACACGCCCTGTCTTGCGAGCAGGAGAGCTTCGAGCTGGCCGCCGCCGAATCGGACCCGGCTCAGCCGAATGCTATCCACAAAACTGAAGGGCCAAGCCCAGCGCCCCGCTCCAAACCCAAGTCGTCAACATCCTTCAAACCCGCCGACGACTCCAAAGAGGTCGCTCTCGACCTCGCCGACCCCTCCAAGGAGGCCAGGGTCGGGACCGCGCTCTCCGACGAATAGGAAAGCGCGCTCGTCGACTTCCTCATCCGAAATCGAGATGTCTTCGCCTGGGCACCGTCGGACATGCCCGGCATCCCGAGAGAAGTCGCCGAGCACTCCCTCGGCATCATCGCGGGCTCCTGGCCCGTCAAGCAGCGGCTCCGGCGCTTTGACGAGGAGAAGTGTCGAGCCATCGGGGAAGAATTGACGAAGCTTTTGGAGGCTAAGTTCATTCAAGAGGTCTACCACCCCGAGTGGTTAGCCAACCCTGTAATGGTGAGAAAGAAGACCGGGCAATGGAGGATGTGCGTTGACTACACGAGTCTCAACAAGGCGTGCCCGAAGGACTTCTTCCCTCTCCCGCGCATCGATCAAGTGGTGGACTCGACCGTCGGGTGCGAAACCCTGAGCTTCCTCGATGCCTACTCTGGGTATCACCAGATCTCTATGCGCGAGTCCGACCGGCCGGCCACGTCCTTCATCACGCCCTTCGGGTCCTTCTGTTGCATCACCATGCCATTCGGGCTCAAGAACGCGGGGGCCATTTACCAGCGTTGCATGCAGAAGTGCTTCCATGACCAACTGGGTCGGAATTTGAAGGCCTACGTCGATGACATCGTCATCAAGACCCGTCGGACCCCCGACCTCATCCAGGACCTGGAGGAGACATTCGCCAACCTCCAGCGCTATCGGATCAAACTGAATCCCGAAAAATGCGTTTTCGGGGTCCCCTCGGGCAAACTGCTCGGCTTCGTCATCTCCGAGGGGGGATCGAAGCAAACCCCGAGAAGATCTCCGCGATCCTCAAACTCGGGCCGATCGGCGACATAAAAGGCGTCCAGAAGCTGACCGGATGCTTGGCGGCCCTTAGCCGTTTCATCTCAAGACTCGGCGAGAAAGCGATGCCCTTCTATCGACTGCTACGAAAAGCGGAGCGATTCACCTAGACCACCGAGGCCCAGGAAGCTTTCGACCGGCTCAAGATCTTGCTTTCATCGCCGCCGGTGCTCACGTCCCTGACCCAAGGAGAGGCCCTCCTCCTCTACATCGCCGCGACCTCGAAGGTCGTCAGCACCGTCCTCGTCGTCGAGCGAAACGAGGAGGGTCAGGCTCTGACTGTTCAGCGGCCTGTCTACTTCGTCAGCGAGGTATTGACCGACGCCAAGACTCGTTACACCCACGTGGAGAAGCTGATCTACGCCGTCCTCGTCATGAGCCGCAAGCTGCGACACTACTTCACAAGCCATCCGGTCCGCGTCGTCACCAGCTTCCCCCTCGGGGAAATCGTGGGTGGCAGGGACGCAGTCGGACGTGTCGCTACGTGGGCTATGGAGCTCCTGGGGCTCGACATCGCTTTTGTCCCTCGACAGGCCATCAAGTCCCAAGTCCTGGCCGACTTCATCGCCGAATGGACCGAAGCTCAAGAGCCGTCAGCCTCCGACAGCATCGAGTGCTGGACCATGTACTTCGACAGGTCCTGCATGCTCAAAGGCGCGGGGGCTGGGGTCGTTCTGATCTCCCCAAAGGGAGACAGGTTCCGATACGTGCTGCAGCTACAGTTCCGAGCCTCCAACAATGCAGCCGAATATGAGGCGCTCCTCCACGGCCTACGAATGGCCACCACCTTCGGCGTGCCGCGCCTCTACGTCAAAGGCGACTCTGAACTGGTCGTCAGCCAAGTCATGAAGGCTGCCAGCTGCCGAGACCCGAAGATGCAAGCCTACTGCCAAGAAGTTCGCAAATTCGAAGACAAGTTTGATGGACTCGAACTCCATCACGTTCTACGTCGAGACAACGAAGCTGCGGATGCCCTCGCCAAGATGGGCTCGGAACGCCAGACGGTCCCTGACGGCGTCTTCCTCGAAGTGCTCACCAAGCCTTCCGTCAGAATCATGGAGGAACCACTAGTCGAAGGTCCGGGCGACGAGCCGACCCTCGGACCAGAGGCAGAGATCATGGCAGTCGCCCCCGATTGGTCTCGCGACATCTTCGCTTACCTGCAAGACGGCACTCTCCCGGCCGACCCTGACGGAGCCCGGAAGGTCATGCGGCAAGCCAAGGCATACGTCATCTCGGACGACGAGCTCTACAAGCGAAGCCTGAGTGGTGTATTGCAGCGCTGCATCCCTCAGGAGCAGGGCATGCACCTGCTCGACGATATCCACTCAGGCATTTGCGGTCATCATGCCGGGCCCAGAACCCTCGTCGGCAAGGCCTTTCGACAAGGCTTCTACTGGTCGACGGTCGTGGCCGAAGCCCAAAAGCTCGTCCGAGCTTGCGAGGGCTGCCAATTCTATGCCCGACAGACGCACCTGTCGGCGCAAGAGCTCCAGACGATCCCGATCGCCTGGCCCTTCGCCGTCTGGGGGCTCGACATCCTCGGACCATTCAAAAGAGCACCCGACAGTTTCACCCATCTCTTCGTCGCCGTTGACAAGTTCACCAAGTGGATTGAAGTCGAGCCGGTGCCCAACATCACCTCAACTCGGGCGGTCGGGTTTATCCGCAACATCATATGTCGGTTCGGAGTCCCGAACTCCATAATCACCGACAACGGCGCGCAATTCACCGGTCGGCAATTTCGGGAATTCTGCGATGAATATCACATTCGCCTGGACTTCGCCTCCGTGGCGCACCCCAGGACGAATGGGCAGGTCGAACGGGCCAATGGGATGATACTCTAAGGCCTGAAGCCTCGAATTTACGACTCCGTCAGAAGGGCAGCGGGACGATGGGTAAACGAACTCCCGTCCGTCCTCTGGGGTCTGCGAACGACCCCCAACAGAATCACCGGGTTCACGCCATTCTTCATGACATTCGGGGCGAAAGCGATGCTACCGACCGACCTCGACTACGACTCTCCGCGCGTCCGAGCCTACGATGAGGAGAGATCTTAGGCCGCGTTGCGGGACAGCCTCGACCAGCTGCAAGAGGCGTGCGAGGTCGCTTTCTAGCGCTCCGCCAAGTACCAGCAAAGTCTACGGCGACTGCATGCCCGACGCGTCAAAGGTCGGGCGCTCAACATCGGAGACGTTGTGTTAAGAAGGGTGCAAACGACGGCCGACCGACACAAGTTGTCGCCCCCTTAGGAAGGACCCTTTGTAATCAAGCACGTCCTACGGCCCGGCGCCTACAACTTGGCAACCGAGGACGGTCGGGAACTTGCGAACGCATGGAATATCGAGAACCTCCGACGGTTCTACACCTAATAAAAACAGCTAAGTTCTTGTAACTTCTTTTTTGTTTTGGGGTGCGAGCCCTGGCCGACCCAGCCACCCCCCGCACCCGGGGGCTACTTACCCGCACCCTACTCAGTGTCGAAACGATCGACCTCGTTTTTCGTTCGTTATTTATCGACTTTTTGCGCCGGAGCGCCGCTCTTCGTTAACTCTGTTCGTCCTTTTTGTTTCCTCGGGGTCGGATCCCCGACCCGCGCCAAACTCGCGGGCGACCCTCAAACAACACTTCGCGCGCATTTTTCGTTCGAAGCCTTCCCGTCACTAAGCTATCTACGAATCAGGAGCTGATGATGCTCTACGGCTGTATCGGGTCCGGCACCCGACCCTACGAGCTATATTCAGCCCATTCGTTTGATTAATGCCAGGGGGGCGCGAAAAACAGACGCAGCATGCAAAGGAGGGTCGAAAATCCGCATTCAAACTCCCTCTTCTCGAACAATATTGTTTGAATGATATTCTTCATTAACACAATGACACTTTACATATTTGACCTATACATAGGGAAACGGCCCGAATCGCTCGGGCAGAAAGTCCTCCGTCTTGAAGTCGGCAACGGCCTTCGCCCCCGGCTCCAGCGTCTCCGCCGCGATCGCATCCAGCTGCTCGTCTGAGTAGCCCGACGTGAAGCCCTCGACGACCCTGCCAAGGTCCGCGTCCAAGTAATGGGAGCGGACCAGGGCCAAGGCCGTCGAGGACCCGTCCTCCAGCGCCCTCATCACGACATTGGAGACGATCTCCGAGAGTTTTCACAAAACGTGCGCGACGACCGCCGTCAGGACGGAGTCCGGCGCTCCGGAGTATAACCTCCCAATAAGGTTCAGACCCGCCGACCTCAGAGTCTGAACCTCGCCCGCCAATCCTGCACTTCGAAATGTTAGAAGGCCGGTAGTGACCAGAGCAATCAGGAAGGGACCAACCCTTACCATCCCGCTTCTTAGCGGCGGCCTCCGTGGCCTGCCCTGCCCGATTGAGGCTCTTCCGCAGGCGTTCATTCCGGATTTGGGCCGTCGAGAGCTCCTCGTGGACCTTGGCGGCCTCTTCGCGTGTCTCGCCAAGGTCCGCCACTGCCTGCTCGACCTCGGACTGGAGCACCACCCGCTCCGACTTTAGGAGGTCGACCTGCTCGAAGGCACGGTCGCGCTCATCCTTCGTCATGCGCAGCGTGAACTCCAGGGTCGAGCGGGCCCCTTCGGCATGTTGGTGGAGAAGCCCGAGCCGCCGCATCTCGGTCTCATGCTCCACCGCTTGGCGACGAAGACCTACAAAAGGGTGAGTCAGAGTCCGACCCAAAGGTCGGAGAAAACCGCAAACACCTTACCAGTGATCGCGAGGTTGGCCTGCTCAAGGGCCGCCGCGGTCCGAGTTGCCCGTGCCTCGGACGCCACCGCCTCGGCACGCGCCTTGTTCGCCTCCTCAAGGGCGACGCGAGCCGACTCCAGCGCAGCAAGGAGCTGCGACTTCAAGTCCGCCGCAGTCTCCCCCGACTCGGCCTGCGCTTTCGCTAACTCTTCCTTGAGGCCGTCGACCTCGGCTTGGGCGACGAACCCGCGCGGCGGTCGACCAAGGACCGCGTACAAGTTGTCCTGCAAAAAGTTATCAGCCCAAGAACCGGAAAAATAGAAGCAAAAGAACCGGACTCGAGCCTACCCGGCACTCGACGAGGTGGTCTTCATCGTAGATGGCGCCGACCTCCTCAGCGACCCCCAACAGTTGGCGGAGGCCGGCAACCAGCCGCATGTTGAGGGCTCGGGCGCCTCCCAACCGATCCATCAGATAGCCGAAGCCATCGATCGCCCCCTCGAGTGGGAGGGGCCCTCGCTCGGGGACCTCCCAGGCAGCGGTCAGCGCCCCCGCATCGTGCGCCTCAAC
>BCLH01002899.1:18246-35573 GCA_001602315.1 Zoysia pacifica
CGAAGGGGCGGCGCGCGAGGCGGGCGGCGGTGGAGTGGTGGGTGGAGTCGAAGAAGCTGTGGGAGATCGTCGGGCCGGCCATCCTCCAGCGGATCGCGCTGTACGGGATCAACGTCGTCTCGCAGGCCTTCGTCGGCCACGTCGGCGACCTCGAGCTCGCCGCCTTCTCCATCGCCGCCACCGTCGTCGCCGGCTTCAACTTCGGGTTCTTGGTACGTTACACACACAATAAATTGCTGCTTATAGCCTTATATGCATCGTTATATCATTCTTGGCGCGTGTTCGCACGCCCAAGTTCGCGATCGTGGATCTCTTCTTCTCTTTTCTGCCGGTGTCTAGAGGTATGTTGCGTGGTGGAGCCTACCGACCGCGGGAACAGCTTAGCCAGCCATAGCACATGGAGGAACATATCTTCCGCATTCGATCGATTTCAATTGACGCGAGAGTAGCTTAGATGCAACACCACACCCATCAATTTCCATCAAAGAATATGTACTACGTACCAGAATTTAAGCCGTCACAAATAACCGTGGACCGTCTATTTGAATAGAAATTAGACATTTTGATTAAAATCTGTTAGCCGAGACATTACCAAGAACAAAGTGACCAAATTACCGTGAGCATTTCGCCGTACCCTTTGGTTAACAGTCAGCACAAATGAAGATCCTCCGAGCCGCACTTTGCACTGTTAATCTACCAACACAAATAGGACCAACAGCATGTTCAAAACCTAAATTTAAATTTAGAGTGAATTTCACAAAACTACAGGTATTTTAAAATATTATCATAAAACTACAAATTTTAACTATAGTTTTAAAAAATTACAGATTTACTACTGTAAATTTTAGACATATTGTATAAAATTTTTTATTTTATGATAATAGTTTTGTGAAATTTACTCTTAAATTTATATCTGTGGAGAAAAAGACTAACTAGCAAGCTTGTTCGGGTTAACTCCGCAAGCGCGGATCATGAAGTGGTTGAGCTCAGGTTCTTGTGTTTTCTTGGACGCCGAATAGTCGAATTGACTTTGTCAACATTCGAATTAAGAAAAAGTTCCGTGTTTATTTGTCTGGCAATGTTGACAATCAACACGAACAGCAACGTGCTGATTAATATATACCTCGTTGAGCGTCGCTGCCATAGCATTCCAGCTAATCGCCGCTATCTGCTAGGTAGTACCTTTCAGCCTTTTATTATTTTCCATGATGAAACGTGTTGTTTACCTGACAATTAGTCGGGTATGATTGTAATTTTCTATTTTTCTCGTTTAATTAATGGCAGTGCTCCTGTCTTGCTTTCAAAAAAGAAACATGTGTGTGCGCCGGCCTGGGTCCCTCCATTTTATGTGGATAGTTGCTGTCGGCGTAAACTAAAAACACAATCTAGTGTACGTAGTACGTAACTTCCCGCTTGTGTAGGAAGGATCCGGCCATTTGGATCATCTGGACGTAACCTTTTCCGTGATAAACTGCCAAGACAAAACAGATTTGGTTGCATAGGATTCTCTCTTCAGGAAACAATAAACAATTTTTGCTCGGCGTGTTCCAGTCCACAAATAAAAAAGAACAAATATATTCTCTCTGTTCTTGAATTGATGTCGATATTGACTTTTACAATTATAATCATTCATCTTATTAAAAAAAATTTGCTCGAATACGTAAAAAAATTTTAAGTTATGGTTCAAATAACTTTAATGATAAATTAAATTATATCAAAATATATAAAATTTATCAAAAAAATTGAATAAGACGAATAATCAAAATTGAATTTAAAAATCAACAGTGATAATTAATTAAAGAACGAAGGGAGTAGATGTATACAGTGCACCAGTTCATGCCAAATGAACGTGAACCAATGGGAGAGAGCGAGCGTTATCTGGCAATTTTCTGTAGTCGTGAGGAAGTCTCCTGTGGCTGCTGGACGAGTGCTGCCAGCGTCGGCATGTCATTGGTTCGCTGTTACTCCGTGTGCCGCTACTGTCCAGAAGCGCCAATCAGGACACCCATCGACTGCGTATTCATGCAGCTCACTGTCGCCGCAGGAGCCATACAATGTGGGCACGACTCTGGTCATCATTCTGCATTTCGTCACGGCTTACGTAACGACATGTAGATCAAGTAGTAGTATAATAATGTATTTGATTACGCAGTTAATAGGGTAGTTAATTGTGCGACCAGTAAAAAAAGATTTACGTAATGGCGGTGATAATTTGATTCTTGATGCTGTGCGTAGCTGGGCATGGCGAGCGCGCTGGAGACGCTGTGCGGGCAGGCGTTCGGCGCGAAGAAGCACCACATGCTGGGCGTGTACCTGCAGCGCTCATGGGTCGTCCTGCTCCTCTTCGCCGCCGCGCTGACGCCGACCTACATCTTCATGGAGGACCTGCTGCTGCTGATCGGGCAGTCCCCGGAGCTGTCGCGGCTCGCCGGCCAGATGAGCATCTGGCTGCTCCCGCAGCACTTCGCCATGGCGATGCTGCTGCCGCTCACCCGGTTCCTGCAGAGCCAGCTCAAGAACTGGGTGACCGCGGTCACGGCCGGCGCCGCGCTCGCGGTGCACGTCGTGGTCACGTACCTCCTTGTGAACCATTTCGAGCTGGGGATCGTCGGGGCGGTCGCCGCCGCCGACCTGTCCTGGTGGCTGGTCGTGCTAGGCCAGTTCATCTACGTCGTCGGTGGCGGGTGCCCGCTGTCGTGGAAGGGGTTCTCCATGGAGGCGTTCGCCGACTTTTGGGAGTTCATCAAGCTCTCCTCGGCGTCCGGGGTGATGCTCTGGTACGTTCGTTTCGTTCCAAGTGACCGTAGATTTTAGCAGCATTTCGAAGTTCTGAACTCATGCCAAATTTTCACGTACGCGCACAGCTTGGAGAACTGGTACTACAGATTGTTGATCCTCCTGACAGGGTACTTGAAGAACGCTGAAGTCGCGGTGGACGCACTCTCCATATGGTAATTTCGGTGGTCATCATGCAGGGCATCATCTGGCATTCGCATCCAAATCAATATCCATGCCTAATAAGTGAATTGCCATTGGTTCCTTACCCTAATGCAGTCAGACGATCAATGGCTGGGAGATGATGATTCCATTCGGGTTCTTGGCAGCAACAGGGTACGTATACATCAGAATGCAATCAGTGTAGTAATATGTCACTGAGAGGTCTATACACTAATGACTTTGGGTATCCTGCAAATGGCAGCGTGAGGGTGGCAAACGAGCTCGGCGCCGGGAGCGGCAAAGGCGCGCGCTTCGCCATCATCGTGTCCATCACGACCTCCGTGGTGATCGGCGTCGTGTTCTGGTGCTTGATCCTGTATTTCGACGACAGCATCGCGCTGCTCTTTACGACGAGCAAGGTCTTGCTCGACGCCGTGCACAACCTGTCCGTGCTGCTCGCCTTCACCATCCTCCTCAACAGCGTGCAGCCTGTTCTCTCAGGCAAGCTTCTGCTGATCCTGATGAACCACATGTGTCCATATAAGACATGAGCAGTGCTAACCCGGCATCGATCGCCATTTTGTTGCTTGCTGCAGGGGTGGCCATCGGTTCAGGATGGCAAGCGTTGGTGGCCTACGTGAACATCGGAACATACTACTTCATCGGTGTCCCCCTGGGCATCATACTCGGTTGGCCCCTGCATTTCGGGGTTGCGGTAATGCTATGAACACTGCACATATTCCACAGTTACTTAGAAATTTGAGCAGATTAAAACCATCACCAAGTTATTCATTTTGTGCAAAACAGCGGAACACACGACAAAATGTCGGTTGATATTAACAGTTGATGCCTGAATTTTAGGGGATCTGGTCGGGAATGATTGGAGGGACAGCCGTCCAGACGGTGCTACTGGCTTACCTCACTGTAAGATGCGACTGGGATGAAGAGGTTTGCATCTGGAAGTTCCCTGCTTCTGTGTACACGAAATGGGCCTGAACATTCCTTCTTCATTACCTTGCCAATTTGTTCCATGGAGATTTGAAGTTTGGATTGTATTTTGTCTTTGCAGGCCAAAAAAGCCAGTGCAAGAATGGAAGTATGGGCTAGGTCAAAATGAAGATGCTGAAGGTGCCGTTCTTATCTGCAGAGAAAATGGAGCTCAGTTGAGTAACGCTCACTTTTGACCAGGGAAAAAAGGAAAAAAAAATATGATTAAAAAAAAAGAGTCCGTTTGCAGCATGCTATATACGGCCATGAGCCCCAAGATTCCAACACTGCCGTTGGCGGCTGAATATACTCTGGAAGTCTCCGAGAGACCGAGAGGAGTGGCAAAGACAGTACTACTCCATTTTATCACCGGCTAGCTAGTTTAAATATGAACTAGCCGTGACAATAATTTCAAAATAGAGAAAGTACATCTGTGATTCTTTTCTATCTATGTAATTAACCTGCACTTTTGTGTCAAGATTCTCACGTTCAAATGGCTATCTGTTTACTATGTTCAATATTTGTTAAAAAAAAAAGAGTCGCCACTTGAAAAAGAAAATAATGGTTCACATCGCTACATTTTAAGGCCTCGTTAAATGACTTATTCTTGAACGACAATAGTGGATATTTTTCCCCTTTTCCCCAGGTATTGGAATTAGATTATTTTTCCATCATATCTTTTCTATAGGTTCCCTGGTTCTTGGCCACAGCCTGCAGCACCTGATGCTCCATTACCGTGAAACGAAAATTCAATTTGCATTGATCCTGCATGATGGATGTTTATTCGCCATTCTCCACTACAGCAATATTTTCATAATTTTCCTTCAGCATTTTTGCCTGTTTTTTTGGTAGTACCTTAATTACTAAATGTATTCTCTTCTCACTTTGAAGCACCTTATCTCAAGATTTGTCACTCCTGTACCATATTTTAGCACTCTAGAGCCTTTGGCCCACATTTAAATGCGTACATTGGCACCTTCATAACCTTAAAAAAATGACATTTGGGCAGTGATCACAATCTCTATATGCCATACCGTCCGACGGCTGAAGATCCTTTTGTGTCACTCATAAGATCCGTGAAGTCATCAGTAAACCTTTGTTTATTCTCCCACACATACATGACACAGCGACCTATTTATGCCGAGGAGCCAGTCCACCCCGCCCCCCCCCCCCCCCCCCCCCCCCCCCCCCCCCCTCAACCAAAACTGGTGCATGCGTGCGTAGGTCGTAGCGTGGCGCGATGGAGGACGAGAAGGCGACCACGCCGCTGCTGCAGCCGCACGGAGATGGTGGGGTATCGAAGAGGTGCTCCGGCGTGAGGCCGGCAGCGTTGGAGTGGTGGGTGGAGTCGAAGAAGCTGTGGCGCATCGTGGGGCCGGCCATCTTCCAGCGAATCGCGCTGTACGGGATCAACGTCGCCTCGCAGGCCTTCATCGGCCACCTCGGCGACCTCGAGCTCGCCGCCTTCTCCATCGCCGCCACCGTCGTCGCCGGCTTCAACTTCGGGTTCTTGGTACGAGATTACGCACATCTTACGAACCAAGCGTTCTTGCTTACTGCTGTTTCTTAACTGTTGTAGCGTTGAAATCGTTTGCTCTGTTTAGCTTCTGGGTGGTATCATCCTGAACTGGAGCTGAACTGACCGACATTACAGGGGCGGCATAAATAGCTGTTCTTCACGACAATAACGATGGGATCCTCTCATCGCGTTCTCAGCCAACCTGCTGCTTTCTAGTCTTTGTAATTTACAAGGGTGCGTCCACAACAACGATGGGATCTCTGTCGTTTCCGATGCAGTATTTTTATGTGGATGATTGCCGCTGACGATGCGCAGGAAATCTACATATTCTAGTCTATGCAGAAGAATCCGATCTAGGGATTGCATACTGCCGAAACTGACGGCGCAAGCTGCATTCTTTATGCTTCATGTATGAATGAAGAGCCGTGCTCTGATCGATGGTCGCGCGCCGGGTAGATCGTTCTAAGCCCCTGCTATTTTTATTCCTATGATTACTCCACGTGTGGCGCTGCCTGCTTGTTTCCTTCTGCCCTCTGTGGTCATTGCAGACGCTAGCGTCTACTTGCTCTGGCATATCAGACGGTGCCTATGCGAAGACATCTTGATTCGGACGAGAAAGTCGACGGGCATCGAAAAGAGCTGTCCTGATCTTGGCTTTTTTTATTGAGTCGGTGCTGTCGAGAAGGATCTTTTTAGAGTCGTCGGTTGGCTCGAAGGAGGTAGCGGTTGAAAGCTTGGAGTCGAGAGTTGCAGTCAGCACCTGAGACTTGCATATCTCTTCCAGTTGGGTCGATCCTGCGAGGGCGACGGCCAGCTCATAGCTTTCTTACTCGCAGACGAGAGCGTGTCTGAAGCGAGACGTCACGGTGATAACGCTTTTGGGCCCTGGCATCTTGAGCTTGAGATAGATATAGTTGGGGACGGCCATGAACTTGGCATAAGCGGATCGGCCGAGTATGACGTGGTAGACGTCGGAGAAATTGACCACCTCGAAGGTGAGTTTCTCCGTCCTGGAGTTGTCGCGGTTGTCGAAGGGGACTGGCAAGGTGATCCGACCTAGGGGTACCATGCTACCCTTAAGGATGACGCTATGAAATAGAACGTTGCTCTGACGAAGGTCAGACTCCGAGACCTTCATGTTCTTGAAGGTATCGATGTAGAGAATGTTGAGGGCGCTGCCTTCATCCATAAAGACTTTAGTCAGACGTGTGGTGCCAATGATCGGATCGAGCACTAGGGGTAGGCGTCTTGGCTGAGGCACGTAGTCGGTGTGGTCTGATCTGTCGAAAGTGATCAGGGCCTCGACCATTTGAGGTAGATGGGCACAGCGGGGTCGGTGAGATTGACCTCCCGCCACGTTTGCTTCTGGTGGCGTCGTGACTTGTAAGCCATCGGCCCGCCGAGGATCATCAGGCAGTCCTTCGGCTCAGGAAAGACGTTGTTAGCGTTACCCTCGGCCTCTTTCGTAGGAGGGTCAGGATTTTGAGGCTGACGAGAGTCGGGTCACAAGTGACCTCTGTAGGAGGTTCGCATGAGGTGACAGTCCCGCAAGGTGTGTTTGATGGGGGTCGCATGGTTGGTGCAGATGTTGTCGAGCATCTTTTCAAAGTGGTTGTTGTGGTCGGTCGGCTTCTTTGCTTGGGGTCAGGGCGGCAGCTCGGTGACATCCACGAACTCCTCATCGTGCCGGCGGTTCTTCTGCTTCTTGTTGCTCGAGCTGCCCCATCCCGACTGTCCCTGCGGTCGAAGCGTCAGTCGAAGCGGTTATCGTTTTTATGGTCGGCCTTGGACTTCTCCTTGTCCTAGGTCCGATCCCAGTCGAAGTTGGCTTGACAGCCTCTTCTCCGGTGGCGAAGGTGGTGGGATGTCGAGAAAGGCACGTGCCGTCCGAGAGTTTTTACACCCTAGCTTATGGATGAGCGAATTGGACGTTGTGCCGCAGGTGAAAGCGTTGATGACGTCGGCGTCACTTACGTCGGGCAGCTCATTTCACCTGCGCGAAAAGCGTTGGATGTAGTGGCGGAGCGACTCGTCGGGGTTCTGTTTGCAGTTGTTCAGATCTCTGAAGTTACCCGAGTGAGTGTAGGTCCCTTGAAAATTGTCGACGAAGGCGTAGCGGAGGTTGGACCAGTCGTGGATGCTGTCCCTAGGAAGATGCTCGGGCCACCCTCTGACCGAATCGGACTAGAAGAGTGGCAGGTACTGGACAGCGAATAGGTCATCGGCGCCACCGGCTCTGCATGCAAGACGATAATACTTGAGCCAGTGGGCAGGGTTGGTCTCACCAATATATCGGACAATGTTGGTCGGAGCGTGGAATCTCTGAGGAAAAGGTGCTCTCCGGATGTGAGACCCGAACGCTCGGGACCCGACCTCATCAGGACTACGGCTCTGAACGTGTTCGTAGCTGCGCCGACGGTGACGATGGTCGAGAGACCGCTCCCACCTAGACTCGGCGTAGCGATCGCTGTTGGCTTGCTTCCGCGCGTCGATCGTGTGATGAGCGTCACGGTGCTCTCCGAGGCGCTGGCAAACGTTGCCAACCGGAGGGTAAGGATCGCGCGCCTCAGTCTAACCGCGACGGCTATCGCGGGCCGGACTTCAAAACGGTCGGCACTTGGCCGGTGGGAGCTGTGCGCCTCAGAGTGCTGACAAAGCGAGATTTCAGGTTGTTGAAGCGCGTCGTCGAGGTTGATGCGTAGACGATCGTAGGTCTCCTTTAGCATGGGGTTATCGGGCGTGGCAGACTTGTAGAGGACGTAAGCCGCCGCCGCCAGATTCTCATACGGTGTGTCGAAGGCGGGTGTGCTGCCGTCAATTATCTGCTGATAAGTGGACCGGGCCTAGGCTCGTCGTAGCGGCACCCTTGCCCTGACAATCGCCCCCGGTCGCAAGATTGCGCCGGAGAGCATTTTCGACGACAGAAAGAGCGCGATGGTGTGGAGAAGAGCCATCGTCAAGAGCTTTGCCGGGGGTATCGACCTTCGCGGCCTTGTTAGACAGTAGCGTGAAGCACTCACGGGACGGGTCATAGCCCAACACATCGTGAGGCAAGCAACGAGGTGAACGACGACGAGACGAGCGACGCCGGGCGAATGCCGCTTGAGTGGGGTCTGAAGGTGAAGTTCGCTGCTGTTGTCGGCAACAAAATCCAGCCTTCCGAAGCGAAAGGCCTGGCCAGCAGCGAAGGTGGAAATGCTCCACGATCGACTATCACAAGCGATGGCAACCGCAAAACCCTAAAAAACAAACAAGAGACCGAGAACTCCTCACCAAAGCGAAAGCTGAAGCCATCGAAAAGCGAAGCAAAAATGCACAACGAAAACCCCCTTCCTCAGCAAGCTCGACTGTCGGTGTTTTGACCATCGACACAGTAAAATTTACGTAATTAAAGAGAGTATTCATGCGCTCTTCGTATTCGAATGGCCTTATCCACAAAAAAGACTCAAAGATTAACCTGGTTCAGACCGCCGAGAGACGTTACGTTCAGAGATGAGAGAGAGAACAAATCATATGAACTCAAGAATACGAATACTATGCGGAAGGGTTTTGGCTCGATACAAGAACCCTAGCTCGCGTGGGTTATATGAGGTGGCTTGAACTTGTTCTCCTATTGTCCTCTGTTCGTGTATTGCTCCGGGGTACCCCTTTTATATGGGTCGGACCGGGGGCATCAACTTGACGTCTACGGAACCTGCTGGCCCTCCGGCAGGTGAGGCTTTGGTCGTCGCCTGAGTTGGGATTATCTAGCGCCCGTTGACGTCGGTGCAGTTAACCGGTGGCCTTCGTACGTGCTTTGTCCAGTCATGAGGACAAAAGACAATTTTCCATCTTGCTTTACTGATTACCTGACTGCTTTATTAACTTTTAAAATGCTTTACCTCCAGATAAGATTGCTTTACCTTTTGCTGTATGTTGGCAGAGAATCTCTGTGGCTGTTAGTGGTTAGTTGCTAAGGCTGTGTCCGACATCTGAAGTTGGGTCAGAGCGTTGGTTTCTAGTCGTTGATGGGCTGAATCTTGTTGTCGTAGAGCTTCGACTTTTCGTCGGTCGGCCTTGCACGTTTTGCGCGGTTCCGGCCCCTGAGATCAGGATGTTTTTGGCGAGATGTGATCCTTCGCGGGCCGTCAATGAACTATGGGCTGTAGTTTGTAGATGAGTCTTCGTGTTGAGGTCGGATCCATAAGTAAAATAATTTTGATGAAAAAAAAAAGTGATTGAATTTGATGCAGCTGGGCATGGCGAGTGCGTTGGAGACGCTGTGCGGGCAAGCTTTCGGCGCGAAGAAGTACCACATGCTGGGCGTGTACCTGCAGCGCTCGTGGATCGCGCTGCTCCTCTTCGCCACGGCGCTGACACCGACGTACATCCTCATGGAGGACCTGCTGCTGCTGATCGGGCAGTCCCCGGAGCTCGCGCGGCTCGCCGGCAGGATGAGCGTGTGGCTGATCCCGCAGCACTTCGCCGTGGCCATGCTGGTCCCGCTGACCCGGTACCTGCAGAGCCAGCTCAAGAACTGGGTGACCGCGGTCACCGCGGGTGTCGCGCTCGCCGTCCACGTCGCCGCCACCTACATGCTCGCGCACCATTTCCAGCTGGGGATCGTCGGGGCGGTCGTGGCCGCCGACCTTTCTTGGTGGCTCGTCGTGCTGGGGCAGTTCCTGTACGTCGTTGGCGGCGGGTGCCCACTGACGTGGAAGGGGTTCTCGACGGAGGCGTTCGCCGATTTCTGGGAGTTCATCAAGCTTTCGTCTGCCTCCGGAGTGATGCTCTGGTAGGTCATTTCCGTGAGCTAGATAGAGTATTTCGCTCGAGGAAAAAAAATAGCCAGAGTACCGTATGTTTTATTCAACTCATGCCATGAACATCATAATTTGCTCACCTGCAGCTTGGAGAACTGGTACTATAGAGTGTTGGTGCTGCTTACAGGGTACCTGAAGAACGCTGAAATCTCCGTGGACGCACTCGCCATATGGTAATTGTTTCTCAACCTCACCATTCAAATCCAAGTGAGTTCATGTAAATTTCACAGTGCACTGACCTGTTCTTCCAAACGTAGCCTGACGATAAACGGATGGGAGCTTATGATCCCATTAGGCTTCTTGGCTGCAACAGGGTACGCCACTCTAAACTTGGCTCTGATAAACTACCCGATCAATCAGCACGAACCAACCAGCAACTAACCTTCTCCAAAAATCGCAGCGTGCGGGTGGCTAACGAGCTCGGCGCCGGGAGCGGCAAAGGCGCACGCTTCGCTATCGTCGTGTCCATCACCACCTCGATCGCGCTCGGCCTCATCTTCTGGTGCCTGATCCTCTACCTCAACGACCACTTCGCGCTGCTCTTCACGTCGAGCAAGGTCGTGCTCGACGCCGTGCACAGCCTCTCCGTGCTGCTCGCCTTCACCGTTCTCCTCAACAGTGTGCAGCCCGTCCTCTCAGGCAAGAAGCCGCGCTTGATTCGATCGGCGCCATGGCTCGAGATGCATGGTAGTAACATTTACCTGTGTTCTGCTTTGTGACTGTCGTTACATGACTGTCGTTACAGGAGTGGCTGTCGGTTCCGGGTGGCAAGCGTTGGTGGCCTACGTGAACGTCGGAAGCTACTACTTGGTCGGAGTACCCTTGGGAATCATACTCGGTTGGCCACTGCGTTTTGGAGTTGGGGTAACTTGTCTGGACTGAACATGTTTCCTAGAAGTCTGACAGTTCGGACTGAAATTTATAATTTACGCATGAATTGCAGGGAATTTGGTCGGGGTTGATTGGCGGGACTGCAGTCCAGACGCTGATTCTGGCCTATCTCACTGCTCGATGCGACTGGGATGAGGAGGTGAGCATCTAATCTTCGTTGCCTGTTTTCTTTTTATATCCATTTCAATTTTTTGTATTTGGCGAAAAATGGACCTGCACCTTTCATGCGAGATTTGTACTCACTGCTTGCGTTGCCTTTGCAGGCTAGGAAAGCTAGTACACGAATGCGAGTGTGGGAGAGCTCAAAATGAACTCACTGCTTACGTTGTTCTCTGGAAACATTTGGGGTCCAGCCAAAGGATCACGACTTGACTTTCGCCCGGGATAAAAAGAAATCCTTGAACCCCAAAGGAACAACTGCCATGTTTCTGCATACATATACGGCTTCGAGCTTCAGACCTCAACCACATTTGGAGGCTGACTGACAGATTCCAAACAGTCACATTGCAACACTGCCAACATATCTGTACCATCAGAGGAATCGCAGAATGATTATTTCCGATTGCCCTGGAAATGCAGTTTGCAATAAATTTTAAGAATCCAAATAATATGTGCGATTTCATCGCAATTTGCACAATACTTTTTTATTTCCTTTGAGTTCAAAGAAAATATTTTCCCCACTGTTTTTGCACGCGCTGGGTTGAGGTTGTCACTTGTCAGAGACGGTGGACGATGGGTGGACCTTTTTAGTGCCGGCCTACAGGCCCAAGCAAAACGGCCTATCTAAGTGGGCCAACCGGAGAAGGGCTGTGTCTCATAAGTAAGACGGCTCATAAAGCCCATAAATGGTCCAAGCCACACGCCGGTCCAAACACAAGTCCAAGCTCGCTTGATCATCAGTAACTCGATGATGCTGGTTCTGATCAGCGCTGCAGTATTGCCTGCCTTAGCTAAGCTGTTGGGTTTGGTCGGTGGTGCCATCATCATGCTGCACTCGCGCGATGTTCAACGCTTTTTTCGCTTCGAGCTTGTTGCTCTGCTGGTGCGCCATGTAATCTCGATACCTGACGCCCCGGAACTCCAGGCTCCGGCCTTCCCGCGCCAGCTCCGGGACGGGCTCGACGAAGGTGTCCATGCACGGCGAGATCATGCTCACGAACGACAACCTCTCTTTCAAGCCGCTGACCACCGCGCGGTGGACCGCGCTCTTGTACGTCCCGTTGCTCACGATCGGCACGTAAGCGCACATCCCATGCTCAGCATCTCTTTTATTTTTTGGGGAGAAAATGCTCAGAATCTCGTCCATGAACCAATATGAGACGATGTATTACCTCCAGCTGGTCGCCGGTGATGACGAAGAACGCGCCCGGGAGGGGCTTGGCGAGGATCCATTGCCCGTCGTGCTCGACCTGGAGCCCGTCGACGCCGCCATACTGGAAGAGCAGGGTGAGGAGGCCGTGGTCCGAGTGCGCTGGCAGCCCGACACCCATATCCCCCGGCCCGGTGTACGGCGGGTAGTGGTTTCCGACAAGGATCTGAAAGCAGGACTCGAGGTTCAGGGCCTCGGAAATGCGGCCGCCGGCGAGGCCCAGGCTCTCCGAGACCGCCTGCGCGAGCTGGAGCAGCAGGGCCCTCGTCTTCGCCGAGAACTCTGCAGCAACGTCCCTGACCACCACGACACGATGTAAAGCTCTGCGAAATTGCAATTGCATCGCACCAACGGATCGATGGTGTCAGAAGAAGCACATCGTGGACGGCGCTGCACCTTAATTTTGGAGGCTTTTCAGGGCAGTGGAGCTCAGGGTGCGCGAACATCTTCAGGTAGTTCCGCCAGTACCGGGCGCCGTCCACAACGGCGTTGAAGCCCGATCCGATGCGTATGGGAGCCATCGGCTCGGCCTCCAAGTACTCCGCCTTCTCGTCGTCCGGTAACCTGAAGAGCTCCTTGCACGCCTCGACCATCGCCTCTTTGAGATCCTCGCGTACTCCATGGTTGATCAACTTCGCGCCAGATCATCACACCACATGTTATTAGCAGGAAGGAACACGAGCACCTGCATCGTTTCACAGAGGAGATAGGGGGTGGTATGTACCATGAAGAAGCCCCAATCCTCGCACGCCCGGCCGAGGTCCCGGACCGCCTGCGACCGTTGAGCGGCCGCGCCGTTGAGGAGGACGTCGAAATCAACGACGGGGATGCTGCCGCCACCTCCATCATTCCCGCCGCGTGTTCCGGTGCCTGTGGAGAGGAAGGCAGGGTGGCCGTTGTTGTGCTCACCGTCTGTCCGCTTCGGTGGGGAGCGACGAGCCGGAGAAGCTGCCGCCATGACTGGGCAGTGGTGGAACACGGGGCAGAGCCAAGTGCCCAGAACGCGCGGGTTGGTAGCGGCCAAGGCTTGTGCCGTGCCACGGCGGCGTTCGCTGCAGCCGCCTGCGGGACAAGTCGTGGCAATAGCACGCGGTGCCGTCGCCCGTCGGGCGCATGAACGACATGATAAGGGCAGGCCACGCTTTCAGTGGACTGTGATAAAGAGGCTGCCTGTGGTGGGCATCATCGCAACTCGCATGGCGATCTGACCCTTCTCATCGGGCTCTCTCCTGGACCTTACAAATAGTGGACGGATAGGGCCTGAAACGATATTCAGTTGCCGATCGAATACATATATGTTGGCCCATGTTTTTATTAGTTAGATCTATACAAGGTCAAACGGGCCGCCTAGCACGTCCGGCCCAAGCACTAAATACACAGCCCATTTAGTTTCGGGCCGGCCCGGCACGTCGTGCCTAATGGGCCGTGCCGCTCTGACCCACGGGCTCAGGCGCAGGCCCACGACACGGCCCAAAATTTAATATTCGTGCCAGGCCGGCCCATTAATCACGCGGACCCAATTATCATTTTAGTCCAATTAACCAAATACAATGCTAAATGGTACAAAATATAGTAAAAAAAAAGGGAAATTGAACCAAAAACCTAAAAGATGTGAAGTATCCAACTTACCACTACACTACACTGTCTTATTTGATTACATATAAAATCATTTAGCTATATATAAAATAAAATTAAAATTAATAAATCGCCGTGCACGTGCCGCCCGTCGGGTCGGACACTCGGCCCAAGCACGGTCCACAGCTCGTGCCGGCCGACCCAGGCATGAAATGAATCGGGTCATGCCGTGCTTGGGCCGAGCCATTTTTTCTAACTTCGGACCAGCCCAATTAGCCCGGCCCATTTGGACATCTATTGTTAGATCTTGTCAAATGAACTTTTGTCGTGACCAACTAACCAAACACATACTTTTGCCGTTTAAAAAAAATTACGCCACGCTGAAATTTTTTGGAAGAAATAAATGCTAATATACTTTCAAATTTAAATAAATGGTAGCATATTTTCAAATCTAAGTTCATTAAGGTTTTACGTAGATGCATTAAATATAACGGAGTTTTGTAGGAATTTCACAGGAGTTAATTCAATTTTGTCGAGATCATATACTTCGGATATCTACGATTTCGGACCAATCCACAGAATCAACTCCAAAGTACGGCCCATTTCCTCACGGGCCATCCGTCTTTCCCACAGGGCCAAGGCCCATGCCTCACCAACCGCCTTACCTAGAGATATCCAAATGGGTCGTGCTCTATGGGCCGGCCGAAGCACGGATTTTTTAGCCCGGCCCAAGCACGTCACGACCCAATGAATTTCGTGCCCGAGCCGGCCCGACACGGGCAAGCCGTGCTTGAACCGATGGGGCAGCCCGATGGGTGGCATGGGCATGGCCCGTTTAGACCTCGACCCATGAAGCCTGCTACCGAGCACGGCCCACTATCAGCCAAGCGAAGCACTGCTTGTTAATGGCCTCAAAGGCTGCCACACAGCCTGCCCTGCGGCCAGCCCACCACGGCCTTTAGGGTCAGCCCACCACGGTTCCATACAAAAGACGCCGCACCGCCACCTCACAGATTGCGTCGGGCCGCCCTCGCCTGCGTCGAGCCGAGCTACTGCTTCCCTCGCTGTGTCGTCGACCACAGCTGTTGCTCGTGCCGTCGACGCCCACGCCTGACTGGCGGTGGCCTCCGCGCCACGACGTCGAAGCTGTGTTGGTCCACACCCACGTGCAAGATCCACGTCGTGACGGGAGGAGGAGCAGAGGAGGGTGAGGCGTCGACGGCCGCTACGAGCGGAGGAGGAGGAGGAGGGCGAACCGTGCCTCAATTGAGCTGTCGTGCCATCGGGCCAGCATGACACGGCTAAGGCTCAACGTGCCGTGCCGTGGGTTGGCACGGTACGGCCCAATACTGTAGCGTGCCGAGCCTTTATGGGCTTGGGCCGTGTCGTGCCGGGCGGCCCTTTTGGACACCTCTAGCCTTACCTGTCCGACCTCTGGGTTGGGCAACCGCTTACTAGTGCGACTCCTGGGTTGGACAACCGCCACCAGTGACAGGTCCTTGACAGTGTGAAAGATTTCTAACACTGTGCAAGGTGCGAAGACAAAGACGATGACAAGATGACCTGCTGTCTAGAAGCCATCAGAAAATAAATTTCGAGATGCTCGTGGCCTCACCTATCAGGGAGCCGCATAGTTTCGTAAGGTCTAACCATTGTAACCCCGGTCTGACTCTCTATATAAGGACGCACCAGAGACTTTAGATAACATGAGATGCACCAGATAGACACACCACATAAAGAGCTAGAAGTTCTTGATCGAGCAGGAACCCTGCCTTATTGTAATCCTCATACGATCAAGCAATTCACACACTCAATCCTGGACGTAGAGTATTACGTATTCGTGACAGGCCGAATCACGCGTATTCCTCTTAATTCTTCCGTAGACTAGGCCACATCAATAAGAAGCGAGCATGAATCCCTCTTCTTTTACGTAAATTCTACTGTTCTAAGCTAGTTTGAGGGAGTAACTGTAACTACGATGTTGTTTAGAGGGTCAATCAGACAACATGTATTGTTTGGGGCAGCGAAATAAACGTCTTCCTAATATAAATACATTCAAACTTCGATGCACTTTTTTTTGGTTTATTTAAGTTCGCTACTTCAATCTTTCCTAAGAGCAACTCCAACAGCTACTTAAAATTATTGTACCTAAATTCATGTTTAGATCGTTGGTAAATCAGAATTGATATCTAAAATAGTTTTCATCTCCAACAAGATACCTATTCCTCACAATTTAAACCTATCACATCATACTAATTTATACCTTATTGGCTATAGTTTTGAGGCATAAGTAGACCTAAAGCTTTGTTATATGTGGTTGCCTAATTTAGTGGAGATGGGGGGTAGCTAAATTTTTGGCGCTAATATAGGTATCTGTTGGAATGCTGCTTTTTAACTTCAAATACCTAGATTCATGTTTAGTATTCAATTTAGATATTTATTGGAGTTGCTCTAATCAATATAGTCAAGTTGCCATTAACATACCTCTAGTCTTTGTCTTAATTTTTTATGTGGATATGTCCGGATGAACATATCTTAGGATAAGATGAGGTACTATTTCTTTTCCTTGCTACTGGAGTGCTTGTGGTACTAGCTTAATTCTTGTACACTCCAACTGAATTTTGATACCGTTGCAAAACTTAAGATGGTTCATTCAAATATTAGCCTTTTTTTTTAAAAAAAACAAGGTAGTGACACACGGGCACGTGCCCTATTGCAATCCAATTCACGCTAAGAATATTTATGGAGGTGTCTCAAGACTTAAAACATTTGAGTACTCTTCTTGGATGAAGATAAGGAAGCACTTGACTTTGTGTGGTAGTATCATAATTGCTTGATGAATGTAGGCCTGAAAACAGGACGGGTAAATCCTGTCCTGTTTGCTTTCCGTTCTCGTTTTTTCAGTGCGGACCAAAATGGTCGGGATGAAAACGGAAACGGACAAAAACGGGATAAAAAAAAGGGAACTGGATCGGAAACGGTTCGGCGATGTTTACTCGGGAGCCCGTATTGGACCGAGAAAATCCCACCCAATTCCTATTTTACCCAATCTAGGAAAATACCGCCCAATAAAGATCCATATATACAGCCAATCCTAGCGCTCCCTGCCCCTGGCCACCCACGACTCTCTGCCTTGCACGAGTGCGACTGGTGACCCTGAGGTCCCCGACGACGCGACGAGGCAATGCTGCCGCTGGCCCACAGCCGGCCGCCTCGCTGCCGACGTACCCCGCCGGTCACCGCCACC
>BCLH01002900.1:1613-30457 GCA_001602315.1 Zoysia pacifica
ATACCGGCGGTAAGCCGGTCGATCTATCGGATTTCAGGCAGAGGAGGTGACGTGTTGTTTTTTTTTCCAGTTTTTCTTCAAATGTTGAGTGATTTGCTTAGTTCCAATGTTTTGTTCAATGTAGTATGGCGGATCAACTGGATTCGGTTTGAGAACACGAAGAGAATGTGTACCCCGAGTTCCATTGTAAGTACTGCAAGAGCGTGAAGAGAGGAGTGGTGCCACAAGATTCAAGCAACATTTGGTACATCGGGGCAGCAATGTGGTGGGTTGTGCTCACGTTACTGCCGAGGTGTGCGTGACTATTTCCGTCGGGAGCTTGACAGGAACACGGAGCGGAGAAAGAAGCGAGTTAGACTGGCTCTGAGACAGCAAGATGTTGCAGCTCAGGGCAATGTGAATGTGAAAGATGATAAGTACCTGCATGCTGCCATGCGGCTATCTAGAGATGAGGAATTCTGACAACGACAGCGTATGTATGGTGGTCAATTTGAGCAATGTGTTGGTGGTTCATCGGGTGCAGGTGCTTCCTCTCAAGGTGCATGTGGTTGCAGTGCTTTCTCTGAAGGTGATGGTGAAGGATTGTTTGACATGATATATATAATGACATTTTTACCAACATAACCAGTAATGCATTTCATTAATGATTGTTACGAATCTAATTATTGGTATATTATATGCAGCTGAAGCGTTGCACCTAAGGGCGCACTACTTATATGGGTTCAGTGCAAACACGTTGCATGATCTTCGAGACGCATTTTCGCGTATAGCACCCACCGATACGTGTGTTCAGACGTTGCAGGAGGTGGAAATTTGGAGAAAAAATAAGATGCATTCACAACTGAGTTGACGAGCAGGATGGCCGTGGATACGAAAACTTCACCTACTCAATGGTGGCACATGTTTGATGGTGACACATCAAATCTTCAGAAGATTGCTGTGAGCTTAGTGTCGCAGTGCGCTTTATCTAACGGATGCGAGCGTAATTAGAGTACATTTGCATTGGTATACATGAAGGTGCGCAACAGACTCTCTCATGTCAAATTGCATAAATTAGTGTATGTCAACTACAATCTCAGAATACAGATGCGGGATGCTGAATTCACATATAAACCACCTGAACCTGATCCCTTTGATTGTCTCATGGACCTAACGTTGTATGATTCTTCTAATCCAATGAAAAATTGGATGGAACATAAAAGATCAAATGCTGATCCTTTTATTGATGAAGAGAACACAGAAAGTGAAACTCCTCTGCTATCGTATCTAGAAAGCACTGATGAAGCTAGTAGATAGTTACTACGGTTGTCTCGTGCTGCAACGATGTTTAAATAGATAGAAAAAATGTGACTGACACTCACATAGGAAAGAAGAAACACTAGTGTCAAAGAAAAAAGGCAGCTGATAAAAAAAAAGAAGCACGAGCAAAGGCAAAGGTAAAGGTAAAGAGAAAAGTACTGAAGTGGCCAGCGACGATTTCACAGATTCTGGAGACGTCAGACGAAGCCCACTTTACCAGGAGTCCAATGACAGTAGCTCCCGAACAAATTCTGACGATGCACCAGACGACGCGGACGTGGTTCCTGACTCTCAACCACCATCAACTACGTATCATTTCACAGATAACGATATCTTCACATTATATGAGCAATTTTAACTCTTTTATGTTACACTTAGCTTTTTTTGCAGGTGAGGCTGACTTCACCCATGCTATACAAGATCAAGACCATGAGGCTCCACAGTTACAAAGGACCACAATGAAGAGTAGATAGCATCAATATAGTGCTTACTACTCGGAGACAGACAGTGATACCTCGTACAACCAAAGTCTTGAGTACTATAATTATCGTTTGAGTGATCTAAACTCACAATCAACGACCATATAGGTGTATCAATGTCAGAATCTCGAATTTTATCTCATGTTACGCTCACAATGGGAGACAACTTCGGCTTGAATGGATCAAATTTAAAATGAATTCAAAGCAGAGTTGCTCACCACTAGAGAAATTCAAATAATGTAAGTGATGAGTGCGATAAGGCTTATTTTGATTGGAATACAATTCTAATATGAAGTGTCAACTTTGTGTATGAACTTTATGTATCAAATATGGATTGCATTGGTATGAATATATTATCAAATTGTGTGTTTATTACGCATTGATAAAGTATACATTGTGTAAATGTATTGTAAGAATTTAAAAAAGTCAGACTGAAATTTTTTAGATTTTTTTCTATCTTTTTCAGTTTTTTCAATATTTTTTCCTTTTTTTATTCTGTTGATCGGTATTTCACCGAAACCAGTCGGTTTTCAGCCAAACTCATCGGTTTTCCGTCGCAACGGTTTCTTGTGAAACCGGCCGGCTAGCCAACCAAACCGACTGGTTTACCGGTTCGAAAACCGATGAATTTCAAAATTTTAAATTTTAAATTTTAACCGGTTTTTAGATCGATTTTCGTAGTTTTTCCGAAAACCTCAACCGGTTTTACCGCATTCGTGAACCTGGTTGGAACTCGGATGAGGGACGAATATGCCACCAATGAACTGGCTCCGACCTCTCTCCTGCTGCCTGCCTGGTCAACAAGGGCTGGCAAGCGACGTTTCGAAGATCTTTGGACGCTGCGGGCGACGGCGTTCCAGGTGCGCTCTCCTCCTCTCTCGCTCGGTGGTTGGCTCAATTTCATATTTGCAAATTGCAATGTGGTGTCGCATCATACATACTCCTACGCGTATCTCTACCACGGCGCTTCAAAAAGGGTTTAATTCCTCACACGGCCAAAATTACTTACGCAAGCAAAATGTGGTACCTGACGGAGACACGAACAACCACTCCTGCATGCGTATCCAATATCCTGCCACTATCTGCTCCCATTTTTTTATTTATAACCGCGTCTGGCTGCATATGACCTTCGACCTCGTCTGGGAAAAAGCTTACGGAGGCGTGCGGCGACGGGCCTGTTCCAATTCAGGCCTTTTTGAACGTACGAATTTTACAAAAATTTTATAAAAATTTTACATGAATTTGTTCAATTTCAAAAAAAAACGCAGCTAACAGAAAAAATTCCCGCTCAGAGGCCTCAGAGTGGATACCAGGGTGACTGCCGATTAGTTGATTAGACCGGCAAACAAACCAATGGCATCAAGCAACAGACAGGGGACGCTTTCGTCATGTGGGAGCTAGCCCGGCCCCACGATTTCCTTCGACGCCAAGGCAAAATTCCCTGCCGAATCGGCCACTTCTACCAGTCCACATGCTATCCTAATCTCCTGAGCATTTTTGCGCTGGTGAGTGCGTCCGCTGCTGTAAAGCAGACGACTGGGGGCAGGCTGCCAAACTGAACCCTCCGGAGATTTATGGGAAATTCTTTTTTAAATAAAACCAGGTTGAACGAAGATCTACTAGGAAGCTGGACCTAATTAGCAGGGATCATTTCACATCGGCTGCAAAAAGCTTTCAGTTTGAAACGAGTGAGTGATATAGAGACACACAAGTGTGTAATTGAAATTGGAATAAGTCATATTTTCACATCAGCTACCGCCGCTTTCAGTAAATTTTGATTTGAAACGAGCGAGTGATTGAAACACGCAAGTGTTTGTAATTCAATTGTGCTGCAAACTTGAGGTCCACTGTGTCAGCTGGGCTTTGAGCTGTAAAGCGGGATGGGTGCGTTATACAGTTATACCGGGCTTCTCTGTTCGTTGGGCCTGGATGGGTGCAAGTTGATACTTGATCCCCAAGTGGACCCGGCTCAGGACAAAGAAAAGGGAGCCCAAGTCAAGTGCTCGCGAAAGAAACGAACCCAATCCTCTGGCCCACACCAAACCTCGTCCCTGCCGCTCCTTCCTCGACGCCGTCTTCCCAGTTCCCCCTGTAGACGACGCCGAGAAAACTCCGTCCTCTTGACCCCATCGCGCCGCCGTCCTCGGAGCGCCCTCCAGAAACCAGCCGATCTCTCTCCGGTCACCGACCGCACCGTACCTAGTACACACCTTGCCAAAAACCACGCGAGCCGTCGGGCGATTAGGGTGCCAGCGATCTTTTCCAGCGCCAGAACCGGTCGCCACCCTCTCACCCTCCGTCGTACCGCGCCTCCTCACGGGTCGACTCAGGTCGTTTGCAGACCCTCGTCTCCCTGCCCTGCCGCCGTCGCAGCAGTCAAGGTGCGTGGATCTGGTTTTCGCTTTGCATGTACTTTGAACTTATTTCTTCAGCGCAGGTGAAGTATTGAGCTAGATTCCGTGACGCGTTCTTTGGATCCGTCATTTGTGAGAGTTTATAGAATCGCAAATTCCTTGGTTTTTGTGACGTGGTCGCGGACTCTGGAATGCGGTATTTGTAAGAACTAGTAGAGCCAAATATTAGTCTTGGGACCAGGGATTTTGTAGATACATTAACATTGTTGTTAACGAATTGAGCACAACTGTTGTAAAAATTAGTCCTGTCAAGTTGCGTTTATACAGGTACCCTCTGAATCCAGATGGAGGAACAGTCAGTGGCAATTGGTTGCCAGATTGCTGCGTGTCGATACAAACTATTGGTGTTGTCATATAGTTGCGCTATGTCTTACTACAAAATGGATTTTAACTTCTGGTAGTATGTTGTCTTGGTCGAATACTGAAGAGTGCAGAACATTTGATGGTAGTTGTTTATTTCACTTCAGATTTGCACTTGAATTGTATTTTTGTTAAATTGATATCGAGACCAGACCACATATATTATATGTACACTTCAATTGAAATCCTAAAAGCTAATGATTAGTACAGGAAAATATGGGGCATGCTAAAACTGGCATATATGTTAATCCTATAATTGAGGGCTTGGATTCTCTTTTAGTCTTTTTGAATTTCAAAATTGAAAATTCATAGATATATGTCTCTGTCACTGTCAGAATGTTAGTATCATTTCATGCAAAACTTTGAAAACAGAGGGAACATTTGACTGGTTTTGTTTATTAATGTATGCATATGTATCCATTTCATGTAAATTGATGTAATGAAACTGGTTTTTCCCCTTATATGCAGGTTTTAGTTCCTCACTTGGCTCCTCAAGTCTTCTCTTGAATGGCAACATCTTTGGATGTTCCACTGGATGATTTGATTAAGAGCAGAAATGGGAGGGGACGGGGAAGAGGCAGGGGTCAAGGACGGGGTCGTGGCCGAGGTGATGGTCAAAGGTTAGCCCGTGGTTCATGGCGTGGGCGCGGTGCTGGCACCTTTCGCGGAAGGGGACTAGGGGTCCCTTCACGAAGGCCACTTGGTGTTAACACAAGGTCCTCGTCATTTGCCATTGCTAAGGCAAGAACAAAACTATCGTTGTTTTTCTCTATATCAAGTGTCCAAATTATAGTAGCTACATGACTAGAAGGGGCAGCATACTTGCTAAAAGGAGACAGCCTTGGTTCAATTCTGGTCATATCTGCTATCTTTTAGCTGTGGAACTCAGAGCATCTGGTGGGCTCTCAGTTTGAATCATCTGAGAACTGGCTCTTTTCTTTTGAGTTTGTGGAGGCGAGATTTATGCTAGTTTGTGCCGGCTAATGATTCAAAGTACAAACTGAAAAAGCAGTCTCTACTCAGCATCAGCATGTTGTTGGACCGCATATTTGTGTGGATAAGGACTTTGATTTATACATAGCATACATCCTATGCAGTGGTAGCGTTTAAAATTTTGCTGATGCTAGATGGCTCATCAAGTACCATGGATTGATGAGTTTGTGGTTATATACTAATACTTTCTCGTTACGCTCTGGGGCTGGAACATTGCAGTCATTCAATAAAACTAAGGAGTTTGTATGGAGGCGTGATCTATTTGAGGATAGCATGGTGGCTGCCGGACTTTCTGGTATAGAAACTGGTACAAAGCTGTATATTTCAAATCTGCACTATGGAGTGACAAAGGAAGATTTACAGGTAGATGAATCTCCATATACGCACTAAACAGCCACATTCACGTGCAACATTTTCAAAGCTGATCTCTGTCCACGACATTGCTTCAGGAGCTTTTTTCTGAAATGGGTCATTTGAAGCACTGTGCTGTTCATTATGACAGTAATAGACGCCCAACTGTAAGTTTCTCACTGACGCTTCATCCTTTCTATAATGTAAATGAGTTCTATTGCAATTAGATATTGTTTATTTGTATATTCATACTGGACATTTTTCCATGTTATGTTTAAAAATGTTGGTTCACTTCTGTCTTACTACTGGTTGTTAGGTTGATACTTAGTTTCTATAATTCTCTTCATTGTTTGTGATGAAGTTTGATTGGATAGACTAATGATAGTTATGATCTAATCTGAAGTACATGGTAGCCATACAAAATAGTCCTTCAGTGCCTTCATTTTCTCGACAACACTTTTTTTTTTCTTGAACACCAGTACCTTTGTTTCTCAGGAGCTCCTTCAACATGTGGCATTGTAATTTGATTTCAACTTCAATAGGTTTTTGTTATCCGTTTTACTGATATCAATTGTTTACTTGTATCAAGCTTCTCAAGAATGTAATGATCAGTCAATCATAACCTACCCTAAATTTACATATATGACGTGTTTCTTCTAAAACTCAAACTATATGCATATTGTAAATTAAATGTATTTATTTGATGTTTGCTTCACAAGACATTCTATGTGTATGAAGTTTACTCTCTAATAGGTTCACAAATCTTCTTGAGCAGGGTTCAGCTGAGGTAATATTTACAAGGAGAAGCGAAGCCCTCCAAGCATTGAAGCGATATAACAATGTGCGTCTTGATGGGAAGCCAATGAAGATCGAAGTGATAGGAGCAGATGTGGGTCTATCTGCCACTTCTGCAACCAGATTTACTGGTGTTCCTGCTGTGAGGGGAAGAGGACAAAGAGAAGTTGTGATGAGGTATGCTCTTTTCTGCAAGTGCATGGTTTATGTGATGCCTTTACTAGTTGATTTACCACTCATTTTGGGATAATTCTAATTTCTGCATCTTTTTTTTCACGTCCTCATAATTATATATTTTTTTCTTTTCAGGCCTGGTACAAGTGGGGTTGCTCGAGTTGGGGCTGGCTCATTTAATTCACCTCCCGGGTAGGCTCCCCACAATAAAATTTATATAGAGCACATCTCTTCTTCGATGACCAGTACATTTATTCTCTCTTTGAAAATATTGTATGCGGTATATTGTGTTTGATATTTATTTATCTCATTTGTGATTTTGGAGCTATGGATTTGGAGACCTCTGGGTTCTAGTGAACCTTTGTGCTTATGGTACTACATGGCAGGCATCAGCATCCAATTTCATTGTAATTTAATCACAAAAGTATATGCCATCTCCAACAAATTGGTTTACCTTTTGCCACAAAAACACTTGAAATTACTAAATATTATGTGTTTTTGTTTGAACATGCTCTTTTTGTTGCGATTCACAGGCAGTCACTGATTGCATGATTTCATTTACATTTCATGTTTCTCTTTCATTGTAGTTGAATTGTGTATTAGTAATCATTGTGTTATACTCAGGTGGAAGCGTGGAGGTTTTGCTCAAAGAGGGGGAAGGGAAGGGCGTGGTCGCGGTCGTGGCCATGGGCGTAACTTTGGTCAGGGCCGTGGGCGTAGCTTTGGTCAGGGCCGTGGGCGTGGCTATTATGTGAGAAAGACTCATGTGGAGAAATCAGCTGAACAATTGGACAAGGAGCTTGACAACTACCATTCAGCTGAGATGAATGTTGACTAAAAGATGCTGCATTTAGTCGCATGGAGATTAATCCTAAAGATTGAAGCCAAGATTGCATGCCTTGTTTGTTTTCGCTACTGAACATTCGGATGCTATTGTATTCGTCAGTCTTGTATTAATTTGCCCCAGCTTGAGGATTATATTTTAACAAACAATTTCAGGTTTGAGGTTAGCCCTTTGGTATTGTAGTTGCTTGGTATCCGCATGTTGGATGATGTTTTTTTTTTTTGTTAGTTTTGTTTGTCTTCTTTTCAACTTCTTCATGGGTTCAGCTTCAGTCCGTCAAAATTAGCTCGAGTTTCGTGGCATCCAGAGAGGCACAGTGAAGTGCTTGGTGAATGAAACTAACATCACTTGATTTTTTTAATGTTATTATGATCAATTTTTTCCTTGTTTGGCACAAATGGCAAACAAACGAAACTTCGCAGCTAACTTTTCAATCTTGAACGTTAAATTGTGAGGCGCCGTATAGGCCCTGTTTGGGGTAGCTTGTGCTTTTGTGCTTTTCCCAGGGATGAAAGAATGGAAATGATCTGAAAAACATTCAGATCGTTTTCATATTTGTTTCAATTTAGGAAAAATACGGTAATATTCTGAATGAAATATAGGAGTCAGAATGTTGTCTAAATCATTTCTGATCCTGATTTCAATAATCTTAACTCATTTCATTTCGATTCCGAGCAAATTCTGAACATTTCAGAAATGATTGGGACAAAAAATGAGATTTGGATCAGGACAGAACAGGGGTTTTCCGTCCCTTTTTCCCCGCCCATAAGCCGCTGCGCTCCTACCTCGGCTGCACCTCCTTCCGCCGGTGATGCGTCCTGATTCCTCTGCGATGGTGCTGCACCCTCCTTCCTCCACCATGCTGTGTCTCCATGTGGAGGCAGAGCTCAGCGAGGAAGTTCGAAGTATCCAGGCAACACGTTGTCGTCCTGGCCACGGTAGGCCGCACCCACGATCTCGTGGGTCAGGAGCGCGCCGCTGTGATCTTGGCCATGCCCACCACGACGTCCTCCAGGTACTTTTCGAAGCGCACATCACCGTGCTTCTTGTCTCTTGTAGCGCTTCATGGGCGCCGAGGCCACGCTAGTGTAGGGCAGCTCGGACCATCGCTGGGTGCTCACGTACATCTCGGGGAGCTCGAGGACCTTGCGGAGCGGCACTAGCACCTCGCGACGAACACGGTGCCACGATGGAGTTAAAGTGTGATGCAGTTAGACCATGGGTCTTTTTGTCGACGTTGTCGTAATGACAACTTAAGCTCAATTTTAGCTGATACTCTATGTCTAGTATAGCAACTAGCCTATTACATTCCATGCCACTACGGATCTTTCGGGAAAAAAAATCATTCCATGTCACCTCTACTTTAGAACAGATCTGTTGCCAACTTTTTTTTTTTTTTTTACAAATAACGCAATACAATTATTTGTTTACAAACATCAAGACTTATATCAAGTTTACATTGAAACATAGACAAATTTTATTGATTATGTCTGCTAGTAAGAGTACATTTTATTCCATCTCATAGCAAATTTACCTAGCTCTAGGATCAAGCACAACCAACAGTATCAATATATACATATGACTATAAGCAGCAAGCCTACAAATTTATCTAGCACTAGGATCAAGCAAACAATGAACATCTATTACTTGCTTTTTCCTTTTTGCGAAGTTCGTACTTGCTTATTTAGCTGGAATCGAGATGGCGATGTAAGAGTTGATGGCATCCCTGGCCCTGACGAGGACGTTCCTGATGTTCTCAGGGAGCGAAAGGAACCAGTTCCTTCCGTCGTTCTCCCTCTTGCTCTTCTCGATCTCATCCTTGTACTCCTCCAGCTGCACCCTGAGCGCGACCGCCTCGTCGTTCAGGGACTCGAACTCCCGGAGCTGCTGCATCATCAGGTAGGGGTCCGGAACCCAGAACTCGGCGGCGGCGACGACGGGCGGGGTAGGATTCATCAGAGCGCGACGGCCGGAGTTGGGTTGGTCGTGAGCCAAAGCCCGCGTACCCTGCAACGTATAGAAGATATAAATCACCTTCAAATAAATTATATATGAATTAATTCAAATGACGATGAAACAAAATTTGTTGAAAATAAAGAGGGATAAAAACTTCGTGCTCGTGCGAAGATGTTAGCTAGATATGGAACATGGAACGCAGCAGCTGCAACTATCTACAAGATTTGCTACTAGAAGAGTACTATACTGACCTCTTGTTGATGATGATGGTGGTGAATCTGTGGACGGTGTCCTGCAGCTGGAGACGGAGCAACACCGTGCCAGCAATGGCAGCCGTGCGGCGGGCAGCTGATCGTCACCTCGCGTTCCATCTTGCAAGCAGTTCCGCACGGCCACTGCCAGATGAAGGTCTCCGTCGTCGTCGTCGTGCGGGGATGCATGTTTCCGATCCGAACTTCTACAAAGACGAAACAAACCGTATCCACGTGAATTTTTCATGCATGCCAAAAACTCTGTAGATTAGAGGGCCATGCGTGGAACTTTTAATAATCAGCGGTTAAAGGAAAATTCATACACAAATATATACTCGTATAATCTAGAGATACGTACCTTTCTCCAGTACCAGTCAGAATCGGAAGAACTGAACTTCTGACCAAGAAAACCTTCCCCGATTTCAAGTTGAGGAGAGGGAGGGAAAGAAGAGCAGGTACCGGGGCGTATATATAGTGCCTGCGCATGCTGTGATCTTTTTGACCTGGAAGTACGTACACACAGGACACAGCGTCATTTCGCAGCAACCCTTCGCGAAATCTTTTCCCTAACGAGGCTTTTCACATTGGGCAGTTTCGTTACTTCAGTTCGAAGCGCTTCTCTTTTGGCCGCGTCGACGCGCGTGAACTGCACGCAGGTAGCAGGTCGACTCCGTGCAACCGGCCACGCGACGCGGCGCGGAAGCGATCCAATTTGGGGCGAAATCTCTCGACGCTGCGTGCAGGTCGACGACGCCGTGACTGGACATCTTCGCTTGGTTTCGTTGCCTCCAAAGATTCCTTGCTCATCGCTGCACCACGGTGGTTGGAGCGCATTCGGAGCGCGCAACGCGAATCCAAACTCTCATCAGACATCACCCTTTCTGCCGAAACCGAAAAGGTTACGTCCGCATCTTTAACCTCCCTGCCACGTAACGGTTTCTTCGTCGGCAATTTGCTGGAGCACTCGAACTTGATTCGTTGTTCACGCGTTTTAGTGCTTTACATATACTCTCCTCGGTTCTAAAGTACTCCTATAGGTGCGGCTAGTTTTTCGTTGAGGCCAGGGAATATATAGTTAGAGCTTTACTAAAAGCAAGAGAGTTCTAAGCAGGGAGAGTCATTATTTGTTGCAAATGGCTACCCAAACAGTGATGAATACACAAGTGCGTCGTTAATTGATCAATCTTAAAATGGTACTTGCCAAAAAAAAATGTCACCCTTTCTTGGGGAAATGTGTTCTTCCTATTTTGTTACATGATCGGGCTAGGTGACACACTATCTAAATTAATAAAAAAGCACAAAATAAAAAAATTGGTCTTTCTGACTAATACACGAGCTATATATATCATAATTGTGAGCCTTGTTGAATTGCGATCAGTTTCTATAACAGTTCTGACCATCCTAGATTCTATGAAAAAAATGAAGGTGTGCATTACTATTACAAGTCAATGCATGCACATTGCCATGCATGGTGGTCAGAGAGAAAATGTGTTTGGATAGGCTTGATGAATAGGATATATATGTTTTATACAAATAGTCCAAGAAGCCACCATTTCAAAGACCCAAGCCTCGTGATTTGGTGGTCAAGCTCTCAATCAGTCGTCTGGAGTAAAAAAGATTTTTTTGTTTGTCTGCAAAGGCTTCTTGCTTTGGATGGTGTAATAAAAAATGTATCCCTACCTAGCCTCCAATGATGGGCCTTTTTTGAACCTAAGTGTGATCTAGGGCCCAAGCCCAAGAACAAAGCTAATAAAACCTCCCCAATTGCTAGGGTTATCGACCCTCCGTTTTTATTTGCGCCACTTTCCCTCTCGCCGCCGCCATTGCTCTCGTCACCACCTTCGCTCTTGCCGCCGCCTTCACTCTCACTGCTGCCTTTGCTAGGGTTTGCCGCTCTTGCCTCATCAATGGTCGCAATGCGAGTTACTGCTCTCCACCATCCGTTAGCCTCGAGATGAAAAGTCAGCGTCCTCCTTTCACTTTTTTCCCATTTCTTGCTCTAATCCACAATAGGATATACATTTATTTTTTTCTCTTTTGTTGCGGTATGGTATATGCTTGCGATTCTTCCTCATTTTTTTTTTGGCAAATTGAGTAGGTACAGATTTGATGTTGTTGCTCATAGCTGGCAAGATTTTGATAAATTGTTTTTTGTTATGTTAATAAGGCGATTGTGTTCCTACCACAATATATGTCTATGACACTTTGATGCTTAATTAATTCTTTTTATGCATGTCCAATAGTTTCTCTGTGATTCCCATTATGACTTGTGTCATGTGCGAGTGGTATGAGTGGTTCACGGGGCACATGTATGGCTGAGTTCTATTAATAATATTTCTTGGCAGACTTATTTTGTTTTGGTGCTAGCTTCTTGTGCTTGCTTAACCTATTAAGAGTTTCCAATTGTTAGCATTAAGGTTGTATTATTTAACTCGATGTATGTGATGTTTATTTTTCTTCGTTTCAGCAAAGGGTTTATGTGAAAATTGTGCTTAGTGTCCTGTACACAAAGTTTGTGTCCTACAGACTATTTTTTTTAGTTTAGTGTCCTTCCCACAAAATCAACATTAGTCAATGTTCTACCCACAAATTCCCTTTATTTTTTCTCATACGTACCAGAGGGTATACCTGAAATTGATCACAAGGTCGTATTGTGTGTGCTATTTTTCTGTACAACATATTTATGCCTATTGTTCGGTTATTATCATACCAGCTATATGTACAACTTAAAATGTATGCTGAATATAGTCTGTTTTACTAAGCTTAGGTTTATGTTTTTTCAGGACAACTCCAGTTCATAATCAAGGATTGATACTGGGTGGTGCCAAAAGCCAGCACCCCCCCCCCCCCCCCCCCCCCCCCCCCCACACACACACACACATTATCCATAGCCTAATTTACTTCCCTGCTTGACGAGTGACATCCAGTGGCCATTTGTTTGAGAAGTGGTGTCACAGTTGCAGGCAATGAATACAGAGGTGGCGGTTCCACATGCCAAGAAGAGAAGAAAGGATGCACCTCCATTGCCACTGGAGCCTTATTCCAAACCGGCAAGTGAATCAGAGAAATTCCATTGTCAAGAATCTCTACCCAATCCAGTAGAAGGAGATGATGGCATAGATCGCATTAGTAGCCTTTCCGACGATATCCTCGGTGAGATTATCTCCCTACTCCCTACCAAGGACGGTGCTAGGACCCAAATCCTCGCTTCTCGGTGGCACCACCTTTGGCTTTCTTCCCCGCTCAACCTTGATTTCAGGGTTCTTGTTGGTGGCAATCTGACGGCCCTCACCGGCCTCATCTCCACGGTCCTTGCTGCACACAAGGGCCCTGGCCGAAGATTCTCCATCCCCTTGTTCCAGCTCCTCTACTACCCCTCAAAAGTTGACTCTTGGCTCCGATCGCCAACTCTCAATAATCGTCAGGAGCTTCAGTTTGATCTTGTGCATTCAGGTTCTGCATTGCCAGTGCCTCTACCTGCATCCGCATTCCGATTCTCGGCCACCCTTCAAGTTTTCAGAGGTAGCACATGCATCCTTGACCATGAGTTTGAATCCCTTCATTTCCCCCGGCTCAAGAAGCTAGAACTTCAATCTGTCCATATTCCAGAGGTTGCACTACACAGATTGATTGATGGTTGCCCTGTTCTGGAGTTTTTGTTGCTCAACAAATGCTATGGCTTCGGTCACATTCGGATCAATTCTCCTAGCGTCACTCATATCTGCATCAGAATGAGATCAGCGGCAATGGAACTCATCATTGAGGATGCCCCTTCACTTGAAATTCTGCTCCTGCATGAGCTTTATAATGATCAACTGGGTGTAACAATAATCTCAGCACCAAAACTTGACCCTGGGAGTCCTCTCTGATCGTCATCGCCTTAGCAAAGTGACATTTGGTACCACACTAATTCAGGTTGGTTTAGCATGTTTCCTTGTTTTCTTTTTCAATCTCATTTTTGGTATTTGTTGGAAGTGATCTAATGTTGGTGTGTTCTATTTTTTTACAAAGGCACTACATGTTGGTAGCTTCACAAAAGTGGTGCGCGGTGTGAAGATTTTAGATGTTGAAATTTGTAAGCTTGACCTCGATATAGCTATCAACTTGATGAGATTTTTTCCTTGCATGGAAAAACTATACGTTCAGGTAAACCACTTTATTATAGTTCATATTCTCAAATGTTATTTCTCTATTGACTTACTAATATGTCAATAATTAATCTGAAGCTCTTGCCTCATTTCTTGTTCAGACATCATATATGTTAGGGAAGCATAATTCGTGGCGCCGGAAGCATCGTGATGTTGTTAGATGTCTTGACATTCGTCTAAAGACAGTTGTGTTAAAAAATTATCGAGGTACAAAGTCACATGCCAACTTTGCAACATTCTTTATATTGAATGCGAAAATGCTGGAGTTAATGAGATTGGAGGGTGAAACTAACAAGGAAGACAAGGAATTTATAGCACATCAGCGTATGTTGCTTCAGCTAGACAAAAGGGCTTCAAGGGATGCTCGATTCTATTTTACCGGTAAAGATTATTCCCTTCGGTTTTAAAATATTGATCTTATTGATTTTTAACATCATATTTGACTATTTGTCTTATTAAAAAATATTTAAAATTATAACAAAATATATAATATTTATCATATTTTTAAATAAGACAATGATCAAAGGTAACGCTAAAAGTCAATGGTGTCAATATTTTTCAATTGTAGGTAGGATAAGAATCTTATAGATGTGGACCGTGTAACAAGTTTTGAATGCAGATGTGTTACTGTAGTGGTTATTCTTGCCAATACTATCATTTGTTGTGCCTGAGATTGATGAGATCTCTTGTTTTATAATGCGATGAAACTATCCTGGTACTTTTAATTGGGTTTTGGTCTAAGATTATCTTTTAAGTAATGGCCAATTATAGTTTATGGATGGCTTACTTGTGCATCAGTTCTCCGGTGTGTAATTTGACCTACTTAATTCATCAGTTGCTATTCTGCAAGGAGAATGTTTAATGTACTTGTGCATGAACTTATGTTGCTACTTTACGCTAGAAAGTAGAAACCTGGAGGCTGGAGGGCATGTGAAATATGGCATCTCTTTACTTGGTTGATTATCATTTTTTAAGGAAAAATAAAGTCCCAGAAAATTATTTATGCTGCAAAGCTGGGATGGGAAATTTTTCTGTAAACTTTTCAGACATTGTGCAACGTTTGGTTCAACATTTTTAAACTTTATAACAATGCAGCACGAACTCGAGATCTGAAGCTGCTGTGAAATTCCCGGAGACTCCAAAATACCAGACGATTCATGTCGGCATCGCACTGGTTCAGAGTAACGCACAGCTCAAACAACCCTGGCTCCTGTAAAGCAATCCGCGTACGTAGACCGGGAGGCGGGAGCGACGAACCCACCCTGAATCCGCATTGGCTCCAGCCTACAGGTAACCTGGCTCTGCACCTATCGCCATCGCGCTCGCGGTGCTGACTGCAGAATTCCAGTTTCCAGCATACGCCTGGGACTCCACTTGTTCCAGTCATACTGTCGACATAGTAGCTGTACACTCATCATCATCCGCAGGCCAGTCATCAGACTCGCGAGTCCGCAGCGCTGACCGGTAACCGACCGACATGCAGCCGGACTGCCAACGTCGTCCGTATCCGGATACTCTCCGTCGGGAAGGAAATTACTACTCCTCCATCCTCAAATATAAAAATCAATTTTAATTAATAATATCTATAAATTTAAATAATTTTTAATATATAAAATTACATATCATAAAAATATGTTTCATAAAAAATCTAGTAATATGATATATATATATATATATATATATATATATATATATGATAAAATATTATTAATTTTATATTATTAATAGTTAAAATTAAAAATGTTTTACTTTGCTTAAATCAAAATGCTTATATATAGGTACGCAGACAGTAATCTGGATAGATGGATCACGGATCCAGGTGGGCACTGTGTCAGCAGACAAAGCTCCGGGAGTTGAGCCGTAGCGATCGATCGTGACGGGAGCACTGTATGGCGACGGCCGGAAACCGGAGGCGGAGGCGGACCCATCAACGAATCAGGCAGCGGGACAACACGAAAACCAACGGGCAAAACGGAGGATAGAACAAGCCCCAGGGCGGTAATCGGTATGCAGGCAAGGTAGGCGTCAGCCGCCGCGTTGCTGGAGCTCAAAACAAAGACGCGACGGCGACGCAACCACTCCCACCAATATATCTCGGTATTCGGACTGCTCGGCCCGATCGACGGCATGGCTCGGAAAGACACGGCCTGCCCAGACACAACGGATTGGCCGAGCCATGCCCAGGCGTTCCACAGACGCAGAGGTCGGCCCGAGGCATGGCCCACCTTGGTCGAAACCATGCCGTGCCGGCCTGTTTAGTCTACCTAGCACGGCGACCCGAGGCACGACGGGCCGATGCGGCGTGGTAGGCGGTCGGTACGACAGAGACTGGAGATCCGAGGCAGCGGGCAGAGCGGTGGAGACTCTGGAAGGCGGCGGATGAAGCAGCGGAGATCCGAGACGGCGGCCGGAGCGGCCTCTGAAAGGCGACGACCGGAGCGGCGAAGATCCGAGGTGGTGCAGGGAGGACCCGAGGCAGCGACCTGTGAATCGACGATGCCGACAAAGACTCGACAAGGCAGAGCGTCAGAGCCGCGGAGGAGACGAGAACCGTGCCACGGGCTGTGCCCGTTCCTAGGATCAGCCCAGTCCACCTAACCGGACTGTGCCGACACGAGCCGGGTCAAAAGCACCGGGCCATGTGCTGGCCCATTTTAGCACCGCCTAATGCCCAGATATACCCACCAACACCCAACCCAACGGGCAACCGGGATGTTCCACACCGGCGCGACGGACGCCTGAGGCGAGCCGTATCCGCTCGGCTCGGATCCAACGTTTATCACCAACTCGCGGACTGCCCCCAAAATGATTCTCCCCCTCCTGGATCGCGTCGTCCCAGCCGATCCCGAAAGGCCACTGATCGACCTGCAGCTGCAAGATGACAAGGCGGGTCGTTGTCGCGTACTCGCGTGTCGCCGTCAAAATCTTCGCGCTCCTCTTGGGATGGGGACGGGTTTGGACGGAACGGAAGAGTCCGCGCCCCGGCGCCCGCGCCCACGGGAACGGGGTGCTCTCTGGGGTCCGGGACTCGAGCCGCAATTCGCGAAAAAGGATGCCACCGGAGGCGTGGACTGACTGCAGTGGCTGGCAAATTCATGGATACGGTCGGGATTGCGAAGGTTCGAAACGTACTCTGTCGTGGATGCCTCGAGACGCACTAGATATGGTTCGTTGTGTCATAATTATCGACTTCGATGAGCTCGCGAGCATGCTCTGATATGAACATATCGAAATATCTCGGCGGATCGTGTGTGGCACCGCTGCACACGTTGCTAGCACGTTCCTGGTTTCAGAAGCCTGGAATACGACAGTAACTGCGTCGGGTCGAGATGAAAATGATGCAGTCGCATAGATCGGCGTTCACAAGGTCTGGCTGTGCAATTCTGCAACCGGACAGTGTCTTCGAAACAGAGGGAGAGACACAGGTTTGTGAATGTCGTTTGCTCTATTGCCACGATTTACATTTCGATTGACTGTTCAATTCCCCAAAACCCAATCTAGAGCACTCGTCTCCGTTCCGCCGGCCGGAGGAAATCAATCCGAGCGCAAGCGGTGCGCGGCGGGAAAAACGCGCGAGAAGTAAAACAGAGCACGCACAGGCTACAGGGCTGCGTTGGTGGCCGCGGCGACGCCGCGTGCGCGGTCTTCGAACCTCTGGAGCGCCTCGCGCATCCAGCCGTGGTGGCAGCGCGCGACGGCCTCGGCGACGGAGACCCACTCCCTGCGGCGCGCGGCCATCTCGGGCCAGCGCTCGAGCTCGCGCGTGACGCGCAGCGGGAGCACGGTCCCCTCGTAGGTCGCGTCGTAGCTCCGGCTGCGGTACCACCACACGCCGAGCGGCGGGCCGGCGACCTCCCCAGCGACGCCGGCCTCCTCCATGGCCTCGCGGTGGGCCGCCTGCTCCATCGACTCGTCCAGCTCCCACCCGCCCTTGGGGAGCAGGACGCCGCCCGCCAAGCCCTTCTTCTGCGAGCTGATCACGAGGACCTCCACCGCGCCGTCGGCCTCGCGCACGCGGTACGGGACGCAGCCCACCACGATGCGGCCGCCCGTGCTGTCGCTGTACCGTTGCAGCTCGCGGCCCTGACGCGCAACCATCACCGCTGCAGCCATGGTCTTTCTCTCTCTCTCTCTCTTTCGAATTGCTCGCTTGTTTGGAATTGGATCGACCGAACAAGGAACAGCAGCTGTGCTACCTCGAATAGGGAGGGAGTCGGATTTGGTTGGTTGCGCTATCCTTGGATCTCCGCCGGGTGAAGAACCGAAGCAGCTGCTCGATTTGGGGCTGATGGGGGAGCTGGAGAATCCGCTCCCGGATATTAATAGGAGCCGGTTGCTGCGGCTGTCAGTGTCGTTGCCGAGTGGGCACGGGCACCACGCGCCAACGAGCAAAAGGACCCAGAACGCGGCACGAGTGCGTGCCTCGCGCTGATACCCGCCGTGTGGACAGGATGCATGGCCCCTGCTAAGATTGCTGCGCGGCGTGGGGCTTGGTTTCCGTTTTCTTCGTGATCTGGAACAGTGTCTGGTGTCATGTGGTGACACCTGTTTGGGCTGGCGGTTGAACCGTTGTACACTTGTGCTTCTAGTTCTTCTTTGTCAATGCAGAGGAGTTCCTTATTCAGGTCAAGTTGAAGAACAGGGACTAAGAGTACCTAGAACACTTGGCTTTTGTTGCATATATCCATAAATGTGTTTAGGGTCTTTGTGGGACTTTCGGGCTTTTGTTTCTTGTTGCATGTAAATTTCAAATGATTTTCGTGAAAATGACTAATACTCCAAGGCTATTCACTTTGCTTACGAGATACACCTTACTACTACCTCTGTCTCATAAAAGTCTATTCCTAAGTTTAGTTAGCTCTTGACTAAGAATTTATATAAATTTGATAAACTTTAACAACATAAAATTTATATCATTAAATTTATCATAAAAACATAAAGTTTATCAGGTTTTAAAAAAATCAATGGTTAAAGAGAAGAATAAAGCACAATCAAATAAACCTAGAAATAGACTTTTTACGGGACGAAGAGAATAACATATAGCTTCACCCATCCCTTTGTACTTTTTCTGTCCCAAAATAAATGTTGTTTTTGACCTTTTAAAATCAATGTTTGATCATTCGTCTTATTAAAAAAAATTTAAAATACAAAAATGAACAAGTCAAGCTTAAAGTACTGCTAATAATAAATCGGTTCACAATAAAATAAATATTTTTTTAATTTTTTTTTGAATAAGACGAATAGTAAAAGGCATATTTTCCATTGTAACAAACATTGCGGATTATTATCTAGTATTACGTATGCATGAAGGTACAAGCGTACTTGTACTGTTGCATCAATTAAATTTATTTCATAAAAAATGCAAAGAACATGGGAGAATTTCTTTTCATGTTGAGCTGAAAAATGTGGAGTAGGAATATCTAGAATACTAGACTTTTTTGCATATCAATAATTGATTTCAGGTTCTAGATGCATGGAAGTTTTGATCGATCACACTGAAAATGACTGGCGCGGCAAGTTTTGATCCACTCTAGATAGTCCACTTTTGTTTCCAAGGTCCACATCTCCAATTACTTATATTCGAATTTTGTCTTATGGCATCACACTTCATTTGTTATTACTCAAATAGACTTTGATACCTTCTCCAGCATGCATCTCTCCATATTATAAGTTTATGGTAACTAAGAAATATTATTACAATTAATTCTCTGTGAAATGATATTTCACATGAAACATTTAAGTATTTGGAAAACATCCCATGAGGCCTCCTTTGGAATGGGGGAAAATTCTTGTTTTCTATGTTTTCATGTGAAATTGAAGTGATTTATGAGAAATTCCTTTATGATCCTTACGAAGATACTGCAGTCCAAAGAGGCTGATCCAGCCACAGTACTGGGTTAATATGTTTCCACCAGCACACATGAAATATTTAAACCGTTGAGTATTTCTGTTCTATATATTTATATTTGTCTGTGACAAAAAAAAAAATTGAACAGCTCATAGCGTCCAAGACTCCATGTATGCCTCTGCCTCGTGTAGAGATCTCTAGCCTCGTGCCCGTTTGGTCCAGTGGACCATGTCCACCACGAGAGCAGCGCGGACAAACCGCGTAGGCGCGATGCGCATCTGGCCTTCGCAGCTGCTTCTGCTTTTTATTTTTCCAGTCATCGTCCGGGACGGCGCTGGCGTCGGCTTGTGCTTCTCCACCGTCCACCCCCCGCCCCACGCGCCTGAGCTAAAAGCCTCCGCGCTCCTCCGGCCAACCCCCACGCGCTGCCTACTCTGTTTTCCCTTCTTCTCATGGCGTCCGCCAGTCGCCAGAGCCCCGGCGCTCATGCGGTCACGCCTCACGCGTGCGTGCCGAAGTAGCAGCAACACTGGTTCACGACACGTCAACTGAAAAGGGAGTCTTAAGAGATTCCATGGGTTTGAGCTTTTCATTAGCTGTTGTGTTCCACCATTTCCATGTGGATCGCTTTGCGACTTCCAAAAAAATGTTTTCGTTAGTCCTTCCTACTACTTCTACTGGTCAGTACCTGCCACCAGAACCAGGGGAGTCGTAGTTCACGATCGGAACGTATCATTGCCTACCAACTGCGAAGGCCTTCGCGGAGCTTCACTAATGAACGTGTGTGCTCGCGAACAAAGTGTTTTTTTTCCCGTGGGATTTTCGTCACTTTGTACGAATTTGCGCACTACGCGACTAGTAGCAAAAATTGGGGGTGATTTGGGAGCGCATGCCGACCTGATCTGGGGACTGAGACGGTTTTGCTCGGCCGCGGTGGAAGATAGCGAGCGATGCCTGCGGACCCTGCGCCGCGCCGTGCCGGCAACGGCGGGAAGGCCGGGGCCAGGCGCGTGGGACACGGCACGGGTCACCCCCGCGCCACCGCCAGAGCGTGCTCCGCCAGGCGCCGCCGTTTCTTTCCCCCAGGTCGGCCGGGTCGTCAGTCCGTCGTGTGTGGTGTTGGGAGCGCGCCGGACGCACGCCACACAAATTACGTGGACGGCGTGGGTGACGACCGGTTCGCGAACCGCGGATCGATTAATCTCCCAGAAGTGCTGCTGTGCGTGGGACGGCTCGGTTTTGACATTTGCTGGAGTAGTAGGAGGAAAAAAGGGTAGGAGTAACAGTAGTGTCGTGCACGGAGGTGCCTGCGTGCATGCATTGCTCAGCCGTGGGGGAGAACGGCCTCCGTTGCACATCGACTGCTACCTACTCCCGGAAGTGTGGCATGGGGGACCTGGGGGTGCGCGAAAACGAAGTTCCAGAGCTGCCGTCCGACCGCCGGTCGAGAGGGCCGTCGTTTCAATCAGTTAGCAGTTGCGTCGTCCCTGCGAAATTAGCAATGGCAGCATGGCACGTGAGGTGAGCCAAAGTGACCTGGCTGGATAACCCAACCAGCTAAGGCTTGTTCCCCCTCCCCCGCGGTCTAAAGATCTGAGCCGTTATTGCGGTTGTAAGCGACACTTGCCCTTGCTGCCTTGTTCCCTCACCAACCCTAGATCATTAATCAGAGCGTGTCGTGTTTCTCAACTGTTCTTAGTTTTTCTCCCTCGAGGAGGCTGCAGGGGATGAGATCTGTTCTTGTTGCATTTTTTCTCGTTCATATTCTGATCATGTGACTAATTGGTAAAGATCCACTAGTATGGAAATTGCAGCTTAAAAAATTGTAGGCAGACTTTTCTTTGTTTGCAAAGGCTGTTGGTTGCCGAAGTATTGGGGTCAAGATTCTAGAGACATGGGCATGCCGACTGCCGCGATGGTAAGAAAGTAGGGTAAATTCAAACAGAAAACTACAGGTCAAGTATACTCCATAATTTGTACTGGTGTGAAGGATCATGGCCTTTCGTCTGTGTCACACGTTTAACATATATAACTGTGCGTTATGATAGGGACTCCGCTCGCACGCTACTGCCGACTTGCCGAGATGACTTGGAATTCGCACGCTACTGCCGACTTGCCAAGATGACTTGGAATACGCCGTCGTTCGACACCGCATCACTAGTCAACCAAGTGAGGCAATGGCAGGACGCGCGTGTGGCATCCGCGTGTCGGTAGGTACCCAGTGACGTACATTTTACGAACGAAGACAGAAACAGATACAGTAGACAAGTTCGGATGATAGTGCTGTGGCGGCAGCCAGCAAGTCACTGTAGCATAAGATACCCCACAATAAACAGCACAGCAGTTAAAATGGCATCCGAACACATTGAGTGGTGGCACCAGTCGCTAGAGGCGAAGAAGAAATATTAAGAAGCTCCATAACACTTATACTTCGTGTTCGAGATCTGAAGACGACAATCGATCACTCTATAGTAGTATCAGATCACTCTACAGTAGTATCAAATATTCTATCACTGCTCATCAAAAATTATATCTTTTTATCAAATATTTCGTTATTCAAAATTAAAGGCTCACTTGAAACAAAGAAATTTTTTTTTTGATTCTTACGTTTTTCCTTATGAAATTAAACTAATTTCTGTGAGATCTTTAAAAAAAATTATGCATTTCAAAAAAAACCTAAATGTTTTAATTATTTCTCTTAAAGATTATAGCACAATTGAGTGTATTTAATATCATAAATCACGACAGAGCAATAGCGTATAAATGAAAAGTTACTTAAATAAAAAATAATAATCTAACATATACCTATATTAATATTTAAAATTTAATTATTATCATCCTCACTTAAATTTAAAATTTAATTATTATCTTCCTCACTTAAATTTAGTACCTATATATAGCTATGTATAACAATATTTTAAAATTATCTATGTATATTTACTATTTAAATATATTTTAAAATTAAAATTTTAGTTAACACTTGTATAAGACTAATTTGAGCTTAAAAAAAATTTATTATGCCGTGACATATGTGACTCACCCAATGGTACGCCAGTATCGGTACCTACCATAAGAGACATGTCATCTCCGAAGCTGTCCAACGGAAAGAAGCTGCACAGCGAGCGGAGGCGCGAGTGATTTTGGTGGAAAGGAGGCTACGCGAGGCAAACAGTTATGACGGAGAACTTTATTTTATGCCACTTTAGAAGCAGCTCAGTTCCTGCCATGCCTCAATGGGCAGATATGCATGTGCGTACAATATGCTAAGGATGGCCCATATACTTGGGGCTGAATACATACAAGTACCTATACATCTAACATTACTACTTTAATCATCACCGCCAGCTACTTGGCAGAATCCCCATCCATTGAGTCATCTGAAGAAGAATAGCCTACTAAAGCCGTATTAGATGCTGCTGGTAGAGCTGAAGCCACCTTCGTCTGTTCTGAACCATGAGACTCGATACCTGAAAAAGGCACAAATGAATAACATCTCCCAGATATGCAGTATAACACCAGATGAGGATAAAACAGGAAAATGTTTTAATGCTTTCTCTCCCACTAGATCAAGCATGCTGGTGGCGCGAGGCCTTACCTAGCAAAACATTTTCAGGTGCTCCGTCTGCCTCATGATCATGCACGTTTCCAGGATCTCCAACAGCAGCAGCCTCCTGGACACTTGTTACAGTCTCCCTACCAGCAGAAGCAGCTAATGCCTGATCATCCATGCTTCCTGGATCTGTAACAGCAGAAGCTTCCTGCACACCTGTTACACTCTCCCCATCACCAGATGAATCTAATGCCTGATCATCCATGTCACCTTGATCCACGACAGCAGCTGGTTCCTGAAAACATTTTGCAATCTCTCCGCCACCAGAAGCTAATGCCTGATCATGCATGCTAGCGCCATTCAAATCATTTATTTCTCCCTTATTATCGGTGACATCAGCAGCATCCTGGACCCCAATTTTTCCACTCTCACCCCCACCAGAAGACTCAGCATTGCTGGCACACATAACTTCCGTATCACAAGTAGTAATTTTATCAGATTCAGCTGTCACAATGGTAGTTGCAGGAATATCAGAAGAATGGTCCTTGTCAGACGCATCACAAGGAGCTTGGAGGCCTTCTACAACAGTCTCAGTGGCCTGGTCCTTATCATCCTCAATTTCTGCACTTTGACTAGTGGGCCTATCCAAATCCATGCCACTACCTCCCTCATGGTCAACTATGGCAGTATCCTGGACGCCCACTGTCTCACTCCCCACAGCTAAATCCTCATTTGCTTGTTGTCCACAACTATTAACTTCAATACCTGGAAACAAAAAGTAGAATGAGATGCAAAAGAAACACAGCCATTGTTACTACTGACTACAGAAAATAAAAGCAGCAAACAATATTCTTCTCATTTGGAACAAAAACCAGACTGCGTGTGTGCAAGTGTGCTTGAGCTCATGCATTTGAGAAAGTTACCTAGGGACATTTCTTTATCGCTTGTAGGTGCTGGTATAGTGGCTGAAATCATTTTGGTTTGCTCTTCTGTATCATGCGAGTTGCCACATCCAGGTGATTTGTTTTCTCCAGATTCAACTGATACAGGAAACTGAGTGTTTATATTTAGTGTATCAGGCTGAATAGTAGATGCTGGATTTGGATCTGATGGCTGTACAACCATCAACACTTTGCCGGACACATGACCCTCAGGATCCTTGCACAGTTCAACACCAGACATAGTTTCATTAGCTTCAGTGGCAGATGTTTCTTCATGCATCTTTAATTCCACGATAGCTTCAGACGAAGGAACGCCGTCTGCAGCCATGCAGTGCCCATCCTCTTTTTCTGTTTCCTCATGTTCCACTTGCATAACAGAAGTTTTATTTATGGGCTCAGGAGCAACAACATGCTCAGAGGAGGCAGCACTGTCATCAAGCTTTAGTCCAGAACCATTGTCCAACCCTGCTGCCAGAACAGATTCATTTTGCTTAGGACTACAAAACTCAGTCGGCTCTCTCCGTGTCTCGACAAGTTCAGATACTGCTTTCTCAGCAGAATGATCTATTTCTTCAGCTAATTCTCTTGCAACAGCAGCATCACCAAAGGGTTCTGTGTTGCAGTCCTGCTTCAAAAGTACTGACTCGATAATCTCCTGTTTTTTTGGACCCGAAGCATCTGGAGTTTGCTCCACAAAATGCGCTTCTGTCAGGCTAGCATCAGTAAGCTCTCCACCAGTAGGTGCTTCTTCAGTCTGTTGGATGCCCACTGTTTCAATCTCAATACCAGTAGAGTCTAATCTGCCAGAAGAAATGATGTCAGTATCACCAGTTACAATATCCGATTCAATGGTCTCCAGGGTAGTTGTAGGAGGATCATCTTCAAACTGCAGGGAGCAGCTTTGCTGATTCAAATCAGAATTCCGTAGAAGAGAAGCACTTGTCTTTTCCGTTGGTTGTTGTCTAGTGTCAGTAGAATCAATGGTGCTCTCATTTGTATTATTAGAATCGTCTGTGTGACTGTGGGTTGGATTGTCACTACCAGTCCTAACCATGGCTTCTTCACAAGATACATGACTCCCATGGTCATTGTGTACATCGGAAGATACTTCTACCCTTAGCATTTCTTTTTCAGATTGGGTGGGCAAAGCATCATGAGCTTCCAGAGGATCATCAGCTTTCAAGGCAGCATGAACTTCCATGGCACTTACTTGATGTCTCAATGCATCACGGTCAACTTGAGCCGAACAGTCCTCATTAGGAGAAGAATGCCTTCCTATATCTGTACCATGAGAACCTTCATCTGCTCTGCTAGACATTTGACAATCACCAGCACTCTCGTGCAACATTTCATCTGTTTTCATCTCTTTCTCCCCAGATCCATATTTGAATCCACTATTTTCTGAAACGTCCTGTTCAGCAGGCTGATTTGATTGCAAAGCAGCAGGCAAATGACTCAAATCCTCAGGCATGTTATGGGTCTGACTGCTATCTACGTTCAGATTGTCTTGAGTCATAGAAGTACCTGCACTGCACAGACCATTATCATCTTCTTTGGTGGAACCAAGAGTGTCTTTACTGTATGGAAGTGTCGAATCAGGCTGTTTTGTAGTTTTATCAACACACATTGCTTCTGACTGGCAAGTAGCACTGCAATCAACTTCCGCAACATAGGGAGGTATATTATCAACAGAAGTCCTGTAATGTGCCTCATGCATCTCGACTAGCTCATCATTTGCAGGTGCTAATTCAGAAATTGAAACCATCTTTGTTGGTTCTTCTGAACTATTCTCAGTACCTGAAAAAGAAAGATAAAGATATCGATAGTGTTGGTGATTGTTAGAATCAAACAATTGAAAAGAATGAATACTGTTCTCATATAAACATAGCACTGTGACATGTATGTGTCTGAATGGACACAGTGGGCAGCTGTGGATGAAAAAGAGCACCTTGCATGATTTCATCCTTTGCAGGTGCTGGTTCCACAACTGAAATTATCTTTGTTTCTTCTGAAATATCAACTGAAAAAAGAGCAAAGGTAATATGAAATATTATCCATCATTACTACTAACAGCTGACAAAAATACAAAAAATACATTACTCTTCATCTGGAAAAGTACGCAATTCCTTTCCACCCACTTGTACGAAGAAAGGTGAGTGAGCTGGTGAGGTGAGAAGCATTACCTTGCAAAACAACTTCAGGTGCTCCTTCGTTTCCAGATTCAGCTAATTCTAGATCATGCATGCTTGCGTCATTTAGATTTGCTCCCTCACGACCGGCAGCAGCAGCAGCTTCCTGGTGACTAATTGTTCCACCCTCACGCCCACCAGAAGATTCAGAATTGCCAGCACACACAAATTCCATATCACTAGTGGTAATTTTTTCAGATTCAGCTGTCACAAGGGCAGTTGCAGGAAGTTCAGCAGAATGGTCCTTGTCAGAGGCATCACAAGGAGCTTGGATGCCTTCTAAGACAGTCTCAGCAGAATGGTCCTTATCACCCTCAATCTCTACGCTTTGACAAGTGGGCATGTCCATATCAGCACAACTGCCAATGTTATCTCGCAATGGGTCCTCTTCCCCACAAGAAGAAAATATAGTGCCATCGTTAGTTTTATGATGCACTTCATGCATGAGATGGCCTTGATCATCTGCAAAAAGATAGGATAAAGTACAAAATAATAAATGCTTGATGTGAATATTAACTCCGCAAGAGTTTTGCAAACCTGTTGTAGATGCTGGTTCTGAAGTTGATACAATATTTATCTGCTCAACTTCTGCCTCAGTACCTGAAAGCTAGAATAACATGAGCATCTAGCCCCATATACATAGTATCAACATGATACAATGGAACAAAAAAATACGAATTTTGTTCATTGTGTATTTAAGCACACATGAAGTAGGAGGAAATGTGTGCCAGCGGGTTACCATGCACATCAGTCACAAGCAATCCAGGAGCCTGTGTACTTATTTGGTAAAGATCACATGTTATGTTAGTCCCCTGGTGATCAGCAGTAGCAGAATCCTGAACACCCACTGTGTCAGTCACCACAGCTAAAACCACATTTGTTTGTTGCTCTGAACTATTAACTTCAGGACCTGAAAATAAAAGGAGCAAAGACATACAAATGAATAACGGCTCCGGTGCACCCAGATAAACAATATAACATATAATAATTGGGAAAACCAGAAAAGTATAAAGTTTCTTCTCCCACTCAGTGTATATGAACAGGGATAAATGAAGATGAGTGGGTTGGTGGGGTGAAAGGAATTACCTGGTGAAACACTTGCCAGTCCGTTATTACCATCATGATCTTGCATATGAATGCTTTCTGGATCCGCAACAGAAGCAGTTTCCTGGACACTTGTAACACTCTCAACCACATCAGAAGAGGCTAAGGCCAGATCATGTGTGGTTGTGCCATTTAAATCAACGATTGCTCCATCATCATCGGTAACAGCTGCAGCTTCCTGAACATCAATTGTTCCACTCTCACCACCAACAGAAGATCCAGAATTGCCAGCACATACAACTTCCATATCACAAGTGGTATTTTTATTAGATTCAGCTGTCACAAGGGTAGGTGCAGGAAGATCAGCGGAATGGTCCTTGTCAGAGGCATCAGAAGGAGCTTGGATGCCTTCTAAGACGGTCTCAGTAGCATGGTCCTTATCACCCTCAACCTCTGAACTTTGACAGGTGGGCATGTCCACATCAGTTCCATTATCTCCCTCATGATCACCAATGGAAGTATCCTGGACGCGCAATGTGTCACTCTCCACAGCTAAGACCTCATCTGTTTGCTGCCCTGAACTATCAACTTCAACACCTGGAGACAAAAAGGTACAAAGAAATGCAGCCCATTGTTACTATTGACTACTGAAAATAAAAGCAGCAAATAATGCTCTTCTCATTTAGACGCTGCATTGAGAAAATTACCTTGGGTGATTTCTTTATCGCTTGCAGGTGCTGGTACAGTGTCTGAAACCATTTCAGTTTGCTGTTCCGTATCATGCGAGCCATAACTTCCAGGTGATCGGTTTTCTGTAGATTCATGTAATAAAGGAATCTGTGAGCCTATATTTAGCGTATCAGACTGAACAGCAGATGCCAAATTCAGATCTGATGACTCTACGGCCATGGGCACTTCACCATGCATGTGGCTCTCAGGATCCTTGCAGACTTCAACACCAGTAATAGTTTCATTAGCTTCGGCGGCAGGTGTTTTTTCATTTACTTTTGATTCCATGATAGCTTCCGATGAAGGACCGCTGTCTGCAGCTGTGCAGTACACATTCTCTTTCTCTGTTGCCTCATGTTCCACTTCAAACACATGGCTCTCAGGATCCTTGCAGACTTCAATACCAGCAATAATTTCATTAGCTTCGGCGGCAGATGTTTTTTCATGTTCTTGTAACTCTGTGATACCTTCCGATGAAG